>VZUA01000662.1:9382-28672 GCA_013401035.1 Horornis vulcanius | reverse complement strand
CGAGAAGAAGGAGAGAAAAAGCCAGAGCTGCATGGAGCTGCCTGTGGGAGGCTACATAGGAAAGGTATGAGAGACTTCTAGATAACAAGGTGCTGATGCTTGAAGCTTTCTTTGGTGTCAGTTGTACCTCCTCTGTCAAGATGGTCATTTCTGTGGGGGGATTTTTTGCATCTCTTGGCTTGAAAAGTGTCTGGGCACTTGGATTTCAAACACCACTACTCTGGTGGACTTGGATTGTGCTTGTGATTATTCCAGAATGGTATAGTTCTTACACTTGAACTGCAGAGCTTAAGTCTCTGCAAGTCATGCTCCCACTACTATTGGCCAGTTTGGAATAATGGGAAAAGCAGTCTTTTCTACCTCAAAAGTTTTTGGCTCTTTATCTGATATGTGATACCACTCAAATATCTTTTTCCAGTGATTGCAGGTCTGTCTCTCCTTGCTGTCTTGAAATGAATTGAAGGTAGCTGGCAAGAATTAGTTGGATTTCTTTTTTTATTTTCTCCATCCTTTGCTTTCCCACAGGACTGTTATGCCAGCATAAGGGGAATTTTTCCTTTCTGTTGCTTAATTGCACTAGGGTTGTTGAAATTTTTTCTCCTTTGCCTTTGTCACCTATGTTTGTTCCCTAACTTTTCTGGTGTCCTTAAAAAGTGGAGCTAGAAGGAAGGGACATAAATAGAGCTAGTGTTCAGGATCTCACTTTGTTTAGGAGATAAGGGCCTGCTGGGGGGGAGTCTTTGTCCCATTGTCACCACCATCTTCCCATCTACCTTCTCTCTTTCCTCAGTTCCCGTTGGTTCACCTTCAGAATTCTTCCTGAATTCACTGTGCTTAAAATAATACTTGTTTGAACAATAAAAGCAGTATTAAAGAGGTACATTATTTTAAATACACATATTGGCTCTGTGAGAGGGGGGTTTGCAAAGGAAGGGACTGTATGCTTTCGCACATAAAGTGAGTATATCAACAAAATCCTGTAAGAGGTTTGCAACTGAAGAAAGCCCTTTTCCCCTGCTTCCTGCATGCTAATTCCAGATATAATGGAAATTCCTACAGCTGAAGCAATAGCAAAGAAAACCCAAGTAATGCCTTTATACTGAGTTGCAACACTGAAAGCGAACAGCAGCTGGAAGCTTGGTTTGATCTTTTTGTATGAGTAAGATTAAATAGCAGGCATGATGCTCATGAGGGGTATTTTCCTGACCCTTTTCCACAAAGCTTTTGAACGTTTGTGGAGAAGGACATAGTGTCTTCAGTACCTGCTGAAGGAACGGTGACTGGAGAGCTCAGCACAGCAAAGAAACAGCTGAGAAAGACCTAGGAATAATGTGGTTAGATTGTCCTGGTGACCATCCAGAGTGGACGGACATCTCTGCTGTGTCCATGTCTCTTCTTCCTTTCTATTAATGTTTTTGTATTTATTTGTACACTTTTGACATTAAATGTGTCATTTCACTGGGGTGAGAACCTGGCCCGGTGGTCATGGTGGAGCTGGGGATCTGGGCTTAAGGGCCAGCTCCTGTGTCTCTTGGGGACTGTGTGTGAGCTCAGTTGTGATCTGAGGCAAGGCTGATGTCTTCCAGGGCTGCTTCTGTGGCCACAGCAGCAATCTCTACTGTAGTGTTTGCCTGGTGTGAGCTTTCATCACTGCTTCCACTTTAGAGCAAGAATGAGAGAGGAAACTTATTGTCAGCTGTCTTGTTTTTAGTTGGTTTTTTTTGTATTTTTTCTGTCAAATAGCTTTTCAGATTCCCAGTGCTCTCTTATCCTGCCTTCCTAGACACTTCTTTCCAGCTTCACCATCTTCCTTGTGCAACTGTGTTGGTTTACATACACAGATTCAGTTCATTCTATTCCTAACACAGGCATTATTGCCGTTGTTGCCTTTATTTAATTTTTAAAATGTTTTTATTGCCTCTTTCTTGGGCAGGTGCATTCCTAGATCACTTGTCCATCATCTCATCACCCTCCAAGAGGAAGTGTGGTCTCCAGGTCTGTGAGTGCTTCTGGAGCTAGTGTGTCTCCTGTAGCACTGCCCTGCCTGGTGGGGCTCAGCTGGGCCAGGGCACCTCTCAGCCCGGTGCTGATGCTGGAACAAAGCCAAAACTCAACTTCCACGTGTTCCAGGGCAGAATAACCTCCAGACACTGAACTTCCCTAGGTGGAGAAAGAAGCTGTCTCCTCAAGATACTTCTGTGCTTGTAATGTTCATTGCTGCTGGATCAGTTCATTGTTGTTTCTTGGGTAACCAGTGAGTGATACATCCAAATTTGCAGTTCTTCTGCAGCATCTGGGAATAATTAGGTTGAGTAGAGATAAGTGCAGTCCTTCTTGCTGAAGAAAAGAATTGCATGAGGCCCTCACCTACTTAAATCATAGAACAACCTTCTTTTTTTTATCTTCCAGGGGTCTCAGGAATGTGACTCTTCTCCTTTCGTAGCTGGTCTTTTCTTCCTCCCCAGTATTTGGAGGCTGTCCCCTGGGGGTGTGCAGCCCCTCGGATGGCAGCAGCCAGGTGCCTTAGATGAGCAGTGCAGCTGTAGGCACTGCAGCAAAGGCATCACTCATCATTTGGGAATAACAGCTTTTGTCTCTGATAGTCTGCTAGATTTCTCTAGAATCCCTGCCTGGGGAAAGCTGTGACATTTTGCCTTGTGTTGGGAGCTCTGTGGCCACCTTCCCAGAAGCTCTTTCTGGGTTTTATGGTCCTCAAGGAGGGTTATGGTACAGTAACTTCCTACTGGGGAAAATCAACACTGTAAACAGAGCAGAGAGGAAAATAGATGTTTGTTTTTAAAGGAGAGAAAATTCTTTTTCATCAGGACTGAGCTTGCATCTACTCTGTGGTAACTTTCCATTCCTCTTAACATTTTTCTGGGCGACAGCAAGTTCTAGAGATTTAAATCTGCACCAAAGTAATTATAATTGAAGGCTCAGTCTGAATCTCAGTGAAAGGACTGACAAAAATTCCTGCTGCCTGGATTGCATCCTGGTTTAGAGGCCCTAAACCATAAACCCCCTGTTAATTAACCCTTGTTAATTTCTGGTAGTATCTACAATAATTGAACGAATCTTAAAAATCAACCAAACTAAGCCAAGTAATTCAAAAGACAAATACCTGCTAACAAGTCTTATGTCCCTCATAGTCCTCCTTTGTGGTTTTGGCATTTAGCTTTTTTTATACATCTCCAGGTTTTGTATGTGTTTACTTCATGGAATGATTGAGGTTGGAAGGGAGCTGTGAAAGTCATCTGGTCCAGCCCTCTGCTCACGGCTGGGCTGCTTTGGTGTTAGAAGTTAAAGCAGGATGTTAAATACCTCATCCAGATGAACTTTGATCTTCACTGAGGATGGAGGGTCCACATGCTTTCTGGGCCCCTCTACTGGTGTTTGACCAACTTTGTGGTGAAACAGATTCTGTCCTGAATTTCCTGTGTTGTGACTGGTGGAAATTCTTTCGCCTTTCTTTTACTGTGCACCACTGAGGAGAGTCTGACTGTGTCCATCTTCCCTTCATCCACCCCTTCCCAATTAAGCAACAGCAGTAAGTTCTGCCCTGTCTTTTTTTAAGACTTAGGAAAAAAACCCAAACCAACCAAAGAAACCCACCCACGTTTTTCTCAGCTTTTCTTTGTATACCATATGCTCCACCTGCCTGGCCATTTTGGTGGCCCTTCACTGGACTTGATCCAGTATCTACACATACTGTAAGTGCTGCTTTCTGAAAAAAATGTCTTTTCTATTTTCTTTCATTGAGGCTGTCTTTGCTGCGTGGTATTTATGGGCTATGCTCCTCTTTAAAGTTCCTTGATTAACATGCTGTAATTAGCAAATTCCTGGTGTAGTCTGCTACAGACAAAGAGGGAAACTGAAGATGTGCTGGTAGACATTGGTACATATTCCATTATGTGCAGCATAATGTGTGGTGACTGTTGTACTTAGTAGTCTTCCATGAGAGTAACATGAAGATTAAACAAACATGGAGTTAGAGACAGTGGGAAAGGGTATTAAACCCCTTGACCACATNGAGAGTAACATGAAGATTAAACAAACATGGAGTTAGAGACAGTGGGAAAGGGTATTAAACCCCTTGACCACATGTCACAGGGAGTAAAATAGCTCTGTGTGTATGTATATATGTACTCACATGTCTATTTGCATGTACATAATATATATATATATTTATTAGACACACAAGTGATTTTGTAGGGTTGCCCTTGGGAAACCCAGTCTGTTTCCTTGAATAGAAAGCAGGCAATGTCCAGCAGATGCCCTGTGCTGTGTGCCAGGTCAAAAGGAGAGGGTCCTGTCCTCAGTGTGTAGCAGTAAGTGACTGGCTAGGAAGAAAGACGTGCAGTTTCTCAGGGAAGCTTTATAAAGAGGATGGTGTGAGGTTCTGCTCAGACTGTTTTGTTCAAAGCCACTTGTGGTGTGTTAATGTAACAGGGGGACCTCAGCTCACGTTGAATGCTCTGGGGTGTCTTCATACTTTGAGTTCTCCATGGGTGCCCTGCTGGTGGCTTTGCTTCACAGCATGACAATGTGCAGGAGCAGGAAGCTGAAGATTGAGTCGTGCTTTCTTTCTTCATTTGACACAATGGTAGGTGGCAGGAAGAGTGGGATACTGGGGTAGGAAGTAGAAGGAATTATTTTGCTCCCACTGAATTTTATCTGGGCAACATGCCTTATCTGAACAGTTGGTCTGGCAGCTTTTTGTCTTTAATGTGCTTAGTATCTGTGATCTATTTCTCTGTCTCTCCCCTTCTTGTAGGGCCATTGCCAGATTAAAATGAAATAGGCTCTAAACCAGCAAGAAAGGATTAGGAAGTTGGGATGGTTTGTGTGTTCAGCTGTCAGAAACACAGCAGTGAATCTCTGTGAAAGGCAGCATTTTGCTTGTCCCTTTGCTGGTGAAGTCTTTCAAAGAACAGGATGACTTCTGGTGTCTTTGTAGCCCTCTCTGTAGCCCAGGTGTGGTTACACATCCCCGTTGCTACCAACACCAAATGAACGGACTGAGCCGCTGTTGTTACTATTGTGTTAAATTCGTAATACTGAGACCTTGCTACTGACTTCTTGAGTTTTCTGAGAGGGAGTGTGCAGCTGAGTCTCAATCCTACTTTGAAGAGGTTTTTTTTAATTGTTTGCATGTGGCTTTTTGGAGGGGGGTGTATGGAAATCTTGCTGTTGTTCCTGAACTATCTCCTCTGAGGGAGTGGTAGCACTGCAGTGTCACTAGAAAATATTAATGCATGTAAACATTTTTCAAAAGGCATTACATCTTCCTGCACGTACTTTATTATATTCCCACAAATCTGACTAGATTTGATAGATAGGTAACCAGGGAGCAAGGATGGGGGAAGCATGCTAGAGAGGGAAGGAGGAGAAAGGGAGTGAAATAAACACAAACCAGCTGTAATTCAAAACAAGGTAAAATCAGATTGTGTGCTTTGGCTAATTTTCTTATTCAGGTATCGATCCAGTGGCTGCTCCAGAGTCTATTAGCAGTCAGCCAGTGAAAATATTTCCCATCGGGGGCTCTGACCTGAGACGGGGGTGAATCTATAGCAATTTGTTCAAACAGAGGAAAGCTTTTTCCTCTGATTTGTATTCCAATTTGCACAGCCTACAGGGCGGGGGGGGGCATCATGGGGGTTTGCAGGGTGGTGGGAATCAAGCTGGAGCCAGGTAACTGGCTGAAGAAGAGAAAAGCCTGATTAAACTCTGAGCTGGGCACCCTGCACGTGCCTCCCTGGACTGTCTGGGTGCTGCAGCAGGCGTGCCTGAGAGGGCAGTGGGGACAGCTTGCTGCATCCCCTCAGCACGAGGGACACAGGCCTGGCATGTCAAAGCTGCCCTTCCTGCAGCCTTTTAAAGAGATGGGGAGAGAGGGCAAAAGTGGTTTCTGCCTCGTGCCCATCCCTTCCCTCCATGTGTGTCCAGGCACAGGTTTCCTCTGGGGATGGCTGGATGGCTCTCTGCACAGCTGCGTTTCAGCCTGATTCAGGTTTCAGCCTGATTCAGCTGTGCTCTGTAACTGGTTTGACCCCAGTTTGCTCCTGCTGGGGAGGGCAGTGTAGGTGGTGCTTCTCCAGTATGAGAGCCTGATACAGGAGTTGCTGGATCCCAGTGCTGGAGTCTGACAGAAGCTGCCTGAAAACAAGAAGATTTAGGTGCCAGCTTTCACCCAAAGCTGTGCTGAAGGTGCCGTAGAGTCTTGGAGCTCCCCTCCTCACTCCTCCCTCTTGGCTGCTTGTTCCATGCCTGCTTTAGAAGTAATCCAGAGACATGGGAAACGTAGTCTCAGTATCCCTTAAGTCCAGATGCTGCAGCTATCAAGAGTTTCCAGAAATCTCAGTGGTGAAAAACATGACGAGGTTAGCAAGACTCGTGTCTTCCAGTGCCTTTTGAGTCTGATTGCAGCAGGTCTGATACCAACTGCTTCCTGCCAACCCCATGCTAGCCTGGGTATCTCCAGGCTTGGGGTTTAGCCTGCCTGTTGTGGCAACGAGGCAGTTGTGAAGTTGTGGTTGGAGAGATGTGCAAATGTTTTGGAAAGACCTTTTATGTGCATACAAACATCCACTCTGCCTCTGAGAAGGCCAGAAGTGTCAGGGTTGTGTCTTGAAACTTAGCTCCCAGATCAAGCTCCTGGTCCTTAAGTCTGCATTGGGCTTCCACATTAATCAATGACACCACGCTGCCTGTTTTCTATTAATTGCCCAAATGTGGGAGCATGAGTTGGAAAATCTGTTTAGTAAAGGTGGGAAGTGGGGGAAACCAGCCTTTGTATAAAATACAAGGATAAGAGTAGGAGGGAGTAATAGGGTGGAAGAGATGCTGCTTTTAGCTTTCAAAATTAGCTGGAATTCTCCTCAGCCTTGTTTATACTTGCTTTAATTTAGTGTTGGTCACAGAAACACTTAGAAGGAGGAAGGAGGCAGGAAGGCAGAAATAAATAATGGCTTTAAATCTAAAAATCTGTGCAATTTTTAAACCACAGGTTTATTTTTGACTCAGCCATAACTTTCAGGGAACCAGCCTGAGTACCAGGGAGAGCAGTAACTCCAGCTTTGAGAAAGAGTGGGGAAGTTTATGAGATTTTAAAGCAGTCAACTAGATTGTCCCCATGCACATGAGGGGAGTGTGCATGGGGACAATGACAGCAGCATTTCGTAATATTTAGGAGAGTATTTAACAGCATTGGGGCTGTGGAATGTGCTGATAGTGCTTAGCAGAAGGTTTGTTATGGTGCTGGAAGGGAGGGTTGGCAGAGAGCAGGCTCCTCTGCCCAGCTGGCAAGGGTGCTGGCTGCCGCAGAAGGCCTGCGGCCGCGTTCCGGAGGGAAGGAGAGCCCCGTTCCTCTAGCTTGTATCGTGGCTTTCTGGACAACAGGCTGAGCAACTGCTGTGCCAGGCTTTCTGAGCAGGCTAGAGGGAGACAATTAAAATCCAAGGTACCACTTGCTTGACATGCACCAGTGATTGGCTCCCATTAGGAGCTGGATTTTAAGCCTTTCATGCCAGCTAATTGGTCCAATGCCTGCCCTAAGCATGACCAGTGCCCTGGGCTTCAGCAGAAAGAAGAATGACTCATGAAACAGAGCTGTCAAACTGCAGGTCCTTGGCCTTACTTTGAATGTGTTGCCCTTTCATTCCGCTGTCTCCTTCTTCCCAGGCTGTGGCACAAGCTGTAGGAGGGAACTGAACTGTCTCTGTTAACAGGTAATTTTGCAGTTTTGGTTCCTGCAGCAAAGCAAGCAAGCTGTGCTTTGGTAGTGTGCTGAGGAGATGGAACTCAGCTGGTATCAGGTCACCTGTTTGCTTCTGTGGGGGCATGTGGTACACAGCACCAAGCAGCAACCTGATAGAAGAGGACTGCTGGGATAGCATCAGGCAGGAAGGCAGCTGGGGGCTGCCTTGCCTTGGTTGTAGGGAGAAAATGCAGGGAGTGACCCTTGCTGAGGAAAGGGGAGTAGGGAGGGATAGTGCTCACAAGTTACCATCAGGACTTAGGGAAACTGTTTTCTCCAATTAACATTTGAAGTTTTGTAGCATGTATTGTGGACTATGGCTTGGAAATGACTACTGGGAAAGTAATATGGTGTGTATAGAAAAGCCAAGTGTGTCCCTGGGATGCACAGCACTGTTTGTGACAGGTCCCCAGAATAACACCCTCTTGGTGTTCCTGCTGTTGTGCAAGACAGATTCATCATGTTTCTCCTAGAAAGGGTATCAGGCTCTGTCTGGTTCAGGACTACAGCAAACAGCACCTGCTTCCTTCACCACCCCTTGCAGATGCACATTCATGTGTTCCTTTTAAGTCCTGTATGGTGTATTTCTTTTTTAGGAGGTGACACCACTGGCAGGGTTATTTCCCCAGGAATAGGAGAGGCAGTCTTCCTTGCAGACTCTACTCACACCTGCCTATTTATGTGCTTACCTGCCCACATTGCTGGGGGTGTGGTGTGACTTGGGGGAGGGCACTGCTCAACTCAAAGTCTCTTCCAGTTCTGAGTCTCCTGCTGCACAGTGTGTTTTTGCACATGTGGGGCTGCATCTCCTCCTGGCCTGAGTCTGATGCCATGATGCCAGAGTGATCATCTCCCTCCAGTGGCCCTTGCTCCTGACCCTGTGCCATGGCTTTTAACCCCAGCCAACAACTAAGCACCTCAAAGCCACTCACTCCTGCGTGTAGGGGGGTGGAGAGAACTGGGAGAACAAAGAGGAGGAAACTCATGGATTGAGTTGAAGGCAGTTGAATAGGCACAGTAAAAATGGTGCATACAAGCAAAGCAAGGAATTAATTCAGTGCTTCCCATGGGCAGGCAGGTGCTCAGCCATCCCCAGGAAAGCAGGACTCCGTTGTGCATAATGGTGCATTGGGAAGGTAAAACACAAACACAAACTCCAAATGTCCCCACTTTCTCCTTCTTCCCCCAGCTTCATATACTGAGCACAATGCTGTACACTGTGGAATGTCCCTTTGTCCCTTTGCTCAGTTGGGGTCAGCTGTCCTGGCTGTGTCCCCTTCCAACTTCTGGTGTACTCCCAGCCCCGTTGGTGGTGAGGAGCAGGAAGGACCTTGATGCTGTGCACTGATCAACAATGAAGAAAACATCTACGTTTTCAGCACAACACACCCAAAACATATCATACTAGCTATAATGAAGATAATTAACTCTATCCCAGCCAAACCCAGCATATTCTTCATCCCTTAAAGATACTGTTTTTCGTGCTCAGGTCCCGTACTATCCAATGCACCCCGCTTCCTACCCTTTTGGTATGATTCTCAGTTACCATTCCCATAGTAACTGATCAACCAGCCCCGTGAAAGGTCTGCAGAATGTCCATAAAGGTCTACAAAATGTCCATTGAGTTCATTCAGTCCATGACTTCTGGCTCCATTTGTTACAGTGGTCACTTGGGACTGGAGATGTGCTGTGTTGTGTGGACTTAATGGGCACCAAAGCCAGCTCAGGTCATGGCACTGCTTCATTTACACTGCTCCTTGAAAGGCTTGTCTTCCACTAGTTCAGGTGGTTCCTGCTATAGTGATTCGTCTAAAGTGTAGCTAGAATCATGTTATCTTTAAATCCATGTAACCCATTGTATTTCCATTAGAATCTCCATCAGAGATTTTGGCTCCCAGCTGGGAAGCCTTCCTGCTTCTTCACCAGAGTTGTGTCTACATAAGTTATGATCTAGTTATGGAAGGGATTGTGGACATGGAGGAAAGAAAAAGGTTGAGAAATGTAATCCAAAGAAACTTAAGGCAATTCTCATGCTACAGGATGAAACTCGTTCTTTATACCACTTCTATTCTTATCTTAGATACAGAGCACAGAACTGAGTTTTGACTATTCTCCTTTCTTTCAACAAAATATCATCCCCCTGGTGAGCAGAGTGACTTGCTTTTCCCCAGGCATGTCTGATACTGCTCCCTGTTGTTCTCTCTCTGAGAGTAACCTTAATTCTCTCTGAACAACTGAAGCAGGCTATTCCTTTTTTTTTTTTTTTTTCTCTGCTCTTTGCCAAAACTACCCACTCATTTTCCAGCCTCATTTGGGCTTGGCAGCCAGCAGCATTAGGCAGGAAGGTATTGGAAAGAAGGCAGCATGTATGCCTTCAGCCAGATGAACGTGGAATTTCTGCTTGTCGTGGTGCCCTGAGAAACCCATTTACACACCTGGCTGCTTCCAGTGGCCTCTGGAGGCGAGTCCTTCCCAGAGCACTCACACACCCCAGGAGAATTAACAGCTTAGAATGGGGCTGTGTCTGGACTAAAAGTCTCCACTGTTTCCCACCCTCCCCAACCCCTGACATAGCCATCCCATAAAGATACTGAAAATGTGTCTTCCCTGGGTCTCTAACTCATGCCTTTATGGAGGAACTGCTGTTGTGGTATCTGCCCAGGAGCACTACTGCCATGGTTGCATAGGTGAGGGCACTCTGAGCCTTTAGCTATGAGCTGCCAGGCTGTTTTTTTGACCCCTTCTCTTTTCAGCTGCATGAATTAGAACATGGGATATAGCAGAAAGTCTCTGGTTTGGGAGAAGATGGAAGCATCTCCCAGTGCTTCGGTAGGATCAGTGGTGGGCAGTGAATGGTGAAATGCTGTTTTGCTCTCTGTGTTGCTGTGACTGTCCAGCATTGCACTAGTTTTTTAGCTTGCCTGGTTTCCTAGAGATTGAAGAAATACAGACAACTCCCAATGAGTTTATGTTCTGTTCTAGGCTTTATTTTTTATGACTACAGAAGGATTTTCATGTCTGATGTGAGATCATATTTAATGTTCCTCCTTTAAATGATCAAGTGGTGTTTTGTACTGCAACAGATCATTAAACTGTGTCTGAGCTCTGCCCCCACGTGGATGCATTTCTGTGGCAAGTGGGCTGATTTGGGTGGGACAGACTATGACACAGTCTACAAGCATCCAATTGTTCCGGGAAGAAGGGAGCTTGGAAAGGGAGAAGTGATAAAGGTGAATGGGCAAGCATCAGCCTCCAGTTTGAAGAACATGGCTCAAGTGATGAATAGGAGTCAATCACAGGTTGCCTGTTCTGTAGCCTGAAACCCAGGGTTGAAGAAGTTGTGTGGGAGACCTTGTGCTTTCCTGATGAAGGATCCAGCCTAGTGCCATGAGTATTATTAGTTTACTGGGAGGACAGTGCTAGTGTTTGCTGTGGGGCATGGCAATCCCAGCAAGTTCTCATGGCTGGGCTGACCACTAAGGTAGGGTAGCCCCTGCATCTCCAGCTGCCCTTTCCCTTTGTGTCTTTCTTCCCTGCCCCTGGGTGTTTCAGACAGTGCAGCTCTTCCTGGCAGGCAGAATGGCCTGCAGAGCTGTGAGGATATGAGACAGGGCTCAAGGAGATTGAGAGGCTTCATGTGTTTGGGCATTTTGGAAGTGAAAGACCTGCAGCCACGTGGGCTGCTGGCAAGGCTTTGCTGGGAGCCTCCTGTGGGAATCAGGCATTTGCACCAGGAGTGCTGGCTTCTGCCTCAAGGCACTGCTTTACTGCTTAAATGCCACCACTGCCAAGGAGGTGACTAGCAGACACTATTTTAATAAACACCAAGAAGGTTTTCTGTCTCAGTCTCCTACTGCCTGCTCGTCACTTCTCTCCCTTGTGTTATTCCTCAGGGGCTGGATTTCTCCAGCAGCAAATCAGGCTGCTGATGAGTGGAGTAACCCCCCCCCATCTTGTAGCACCTCTTTTTCTAGGCCCTTGGGGTGTTGTGGGTGTGAACTGTTGCAGTGAGCGTTACCATAGGAATGCACCAGGCAGCCTTTGCTAACCTGTGTTGGATACCAAAGAGAAAACAGACCCTGAGGGCCCTGTTGTTTCCTATACTGTGATTCCCTTTGTGGAAGGCTGGTAAAGGTGTGACTGGGCTGTTGGACTGGAAATTTTAAGGATGGGCACCAAAGTGGTGTTGCACACTGTTGCTGAAGACTGCCCTAGCTATGGGAGCAAATGAATACAGTGAGCTCCTGGACTGAACATCTGACTCCCTGAATATCCCCATCCCAATCCTTAATCTCTCTGTGCCTAGTTCCCTTGTGCAGCTGCTGACCAGCCTGCCAGGGGGGCGTGAGCATCTGTCCCTTTCCAAATGAGAGGCCTGCACAAGGCTGAGAGGAAAGGCAGTGATCTGAATCCCTCCAGTCTAAGCATTTGCCCTCCAGAGAGGAGAGATGAAGTGTCTCTCTTTTTTCCCCACCTCCCTTTCTGCAGCTGTGATGCAGGTTCCCACAAGGTGCCACAGTACCTCTTTCAGCTGTCAGCCTTTGGAGAGGAGCAGTAGGTCAGGAGCGGGATTTTCTCCCTGGGAAGCTTCATCCACTCTTGTCCCAGTAGGGCACCATCACTATGGCCGAGAGCCAACAAAATAATGCAAAATGATGCAGTTTGTGACCAGTGCTCTGCTAAACAGTGTCATTTGTGTGGCCGTGGGAACAATGTTATACAAGGTCCACAGGCTCCCCTGGGGTGGAGTTGCTGGGAAAGCACTTGGGATGCTGAAGTGAATGCAGTTAACACTCCCTGAGTGCTCCTAAGGGAGGAGAAAGCAGAGGCTGTGTTCTGTGAGGGAACAGGGATTGCAAGCCAAAGGCTTGGTTGAATGTTCTTAATTCATCTTTTGGGCTCTAGGACAGCCTTTAGGTCTGGAACAGGCATTGCCATGGGATTGCACTGCTAAGTGAGCCCCACTGAGCTCCCAGGCTGTTGGTCAGTGTGGCTCCAGTTTCAGCTCCCCACTGCTGCTGTGGGGATGCCTCCTGCTCTTCCAGCATGTTGAATCTTTCCATGCCACAGTAAAGAGTAAGTATTTCAGGAGAAAAGGTGTAGATGCTTGTCTTCATGCCTCAGGTTTTTTTCTGCTCTCTCTAACAAACTCCCTCAGCTGCCAGGCACCTGCTGGCTCCAGCAGCAGCCTCTTGCCTTTGACTCGTGCTCAGAAGCTCAGCGAGGGGAGTGCGAAGTGAGCACAAAGGGGAGCAAAGCTGAGGAGTATTCCCATTTCCCAAGAGTACTTTGATTGAGGTGCCAGGATCAACTAGTGAAGTGTATCCCTAGGACCTTTTGTTGCCCCTGTCAGGCACTTCACAGCCCGCAGTGTGCCACTGACTAAGCTGCCAAGCCGCGTCTCAGCAGGTGACAGCTGCTCCTGCTGCCTTGCTCACTCTTTCTGTCTGGTAACAGGATCTCCTTGAACACATCGGTGCATTTGCACTGTGACGAGCAAAGCTTGCAGAGTAAAGTCAAACTGTGATGTAAAGCTTGGGCTCAGCTCTTAGATGGGAATTGGAGCTCTGTGTACACATAATGCCTTTTGCGTTTTGCCCAGGAGCAATACAGTAGCGATAAAAATATCCCTTAGGTAGCAATTCTCCTGACATTAGTCCCTAACCTGCCTGGAAACATCCTGATCTGCAATGCTTCTGGGCCAAGGTAATTTAGCAGAAGCTTGTGATTGCATTGAGCTCCAAGCACATCCGAGCTTTGCTCAGTGAAGCAGTGTTTGTGGAATCGTAGACTTCATTATCTTGGGGTTTGCTGGGTTTTTATCTGAAGTTATGCGGGCTGAAAATCTTGCAAGCCTGGGCACGTGGGATCACAGAATCAATTCATCTGTCTATTAAATAGGTGTGATTCCCATCAACTGCAGTGAACGTTACCATTTTGCAGCAGAAGGTGGAATTCTGTCCATGCGTATTTGACACAGAAACCCCATCATTGCCTTCCACTGGGCCTTTTTCCAAGGTCACTGTGCTTTCTAAGTGTCTGTGACCAGTGTTTCACTCAGTCTACAGTGGACAGTGTCTCCCACCACCCTGCTTTACCATTAAGTGTGATGGGGTGGAGAGCAAAAGCTACTGCAAGTTTCTTTTGTTCCTTTGTTTGTACATGGGGTTTAAGTGTCAAGTGTTTTAGTTTCTGACAGTTTCCATTCTGTGAAGGCTTGGAGTTTTTCTTTTTTTTCTTTTTTTTTTTTTTTGTTTTGTTTGGGTTTTTGTTTGTTTGTTTGTTTGTTTTGTTTTGTTTTTTGTTTGTTTGTTTTTTCTGGATTATATTAAGCATTAAAACTGTTGAAATTAATTTCTCCTGGAAGACCTCCCTATCCCCCCCAAGCTAGCTCCAATCCCACCTCCTCTATCCTTTACTTCAGAAAGGAACAGCAATGTTATCAAAGCTATGTGGTTGGTGCTGAGCAGCAGAGATGGTGTTGGTGTCCTACCTGTCCCCTTGCAATCCTAGTAGAGGATGAATCTTCAAGCCCACGTTGGCATGGCACTTGCATTGTGTGCACTATTATAGTACATCCAGTTATTTCCATGGGATTAAACACTGCTGCTGGGTTGTCTGGGTGTGGACAACTTGCTGTAGCAAAGCATGGGCATGAATTTCATTGCAGATCAACCAGCCTAGCATTAGCTCTGTCCTTGCTATTTCAGAGTGGGACAAGGCTGGCATTAAGGAGTGGCTGAAACAGGCACTTGGCTAGGACAGGTAGGGTTGATAAGGACGGTGGCCTTTGTGCTCACTTCATTCCTGTCAAAGCTCTCAAAGTTAGGGCTGGCAGTAGCTGTTGTGGGGGAAACCCTCTCTTCAGGGGAACAGGAGAAGTGGGCTTTGCTCTCCAGCTTGTTCCTGCCATGTCTGCAACAGGAATAGCCAAGGCTTAGACCTTGTCAGAGCTGAATTTCTGGGTAGGCTGAAGCAGAAGGAGCAGCCTTGTCTTGTTCACAGATACTTGTAAGCTTGGAGGTGGAAAAGGAACAGTCTGGCACTGCTGACAGCTTTTTCCAAGCCCTGTTTTAGCTGTTACCCATCCCATATGTGGACTTCATGTGAGCTACAGGCAGCTGTGCAGTGTTTCAGACCTGTGTGGGAGCCTGCTGTACTTTAAAACAGACTGGGTTTGGCTTGGCTGCTTCTCACAATTTGTAAAATACCAGGGAGGCTTTAAAGCAGCCATGTGCCAGAGCTAATGAGAGTGAAATCTTTCCTGCCTTGATAATGCACACTTTTCTGGTCTCATCTGACTGTACTTTAGGACTGCTAAGACCAGTACCAACATTGCTTTGGGGATTCAGAGTTTGAACGAGCCTTTTGCCACCAAGATCTTCAGTGGGGGCACAAGCTGGGGTAGTGCCACTGTCCTGTGCCATGGACCCAGAGCTGTGCAGCTGACACCTGGCCATAGGAAACCTGCTGATCTTCCACGGGTGCCTTGTGAAAAGTCTTCAGGTGACAGATACAGAATATTCTGAAATGTGTTCTGCTGCAGTTGGTTGTTGGTGTGTATTTGCTTTATTGAAGATTTGCTGGAGGATTTTAAAAATGGTGAAGTTCAAGGATTGAAAATTTGCATATTCTCAAAGCTGAGGTCACCTGTGCATTGTGAAACATTGTGTCCTGTCTAGCATAGTGTCAGGCTGTAATGGACAGCTGTATCAGTACAAAGCCAGTGCATTTTTCCTTGCCTCAAAGCTGCTTCTTACAGAGCATTGTTGGTGTGAACAAAATCAAATGCATGCCTGTATCACTCTGGAAAGGAATGGAGCACCAAGTTGCAATTTGTTTGTGTTCTTGAAAGACCAGGATCACTTTTTTTTTTTTTCTATTTCCCATGAGTCGTGGCCAAATTCCAACTTAGGTTATTATATTCTGTTCCCTAATTCCCTCTGAAGCTTCAAATCAGTTTAGATTGCTTTTCCCTTTCTAGCCTGAGCAATTAGATAATGTTCCTGAGCCCTGTTAACCATCTGTGTTCCACCTCAGAGGAAGCTGTGTTATGTTTCTCATGAAAGCAGCCCTTCTTCCCCAACCTGTGTACATATGAAGCCTTTTTGATATGACAGATGATAGCAAAATGTGAGGCAAAGTGACCACTTCTCACAGCTGGGGTGTCTGGCATCTCTGCTCTGCTAAGGCCAAGCTGCAGAAGGTGCTGAATTCTCTCCTGGTTCTGCAGTGTGCCCCAGCTGCCCGGGATGGTTTTGATCAGAGTAACAGGCTCTGTTGCAGTGCTGATGGGAAAGGAGGGGGTGTTGTGTTTTCGGGGTGGAAGTAGCATTTGGGGTAACAGGCTGCAGAGGAGACTAAAGGCAGTGATGAAGGGGAGTGCAGTGCTCATGACATGGGGAATTATGAGCTGCAATATGGGGAGGGGGAGGTGCTTGAGGCAATTCTTCCTAATGGCTCCACACTGCATATATGCATCTAATTTTCCTTGTTGCACTTTCCAGCATAGCAGCTGGTGATGCTAATCCTTTGCCCTTATTGCTCATGTATAGCAAGGATTAGCAGAGCTTCCTGCAATGATGCACACCCCCTCCAACTTCTCCCCTGTAAAACCAAAGATGGTGAAGGGGCATTTGGCTTGATTCTTTGCACAGGACAGGAAGAGGAGGTGTGTTACACTGCTCTGTAGTGCCACGTGTTTTGTATTCCTTTTGGGTCTCCAGTGAGTCAGTGTAAGTGGCTTTTCAGGAGTTAAAAGTGAGTAATGAGTGAAGTCCCACAGGTGAAGAGGGATATTTGTTTAGTTTCTCATTCTCACACCCCATGGACCCTTGAGTGACTGTTGTCTTTCTTGCTGTGGTGCAGTTTGCTTCTCATCATCACTTGAAGCCCTCTAAAGAGAAAGGATGTGTATCTTGCTTGCTGTGGTGGTGTATCAGACACTACCAAGGTTATTCACCATCACAACTATTACCTAATACCTGATGTGAGCTCAGATCCTCTTGCTGTCTGCCTTCAAGTGATAAAAAGAAAAGATGTCATGCCTCCTGAAAGACTGGTGCTTTGGGTGCTGTTGTTCCAGCCTCCTGAAAGACTGGTGCTTTTGTTCCAGCCTGTTGTTCCAGCCTGTCTTAACCCTCTGTCTGTAGGGACAACTTGGGCTGAATGGCAAAACAAGTTCCTGATGCAAACATGAAAGCAGCTGTGGAGATGCTTCTCTGGGGACATTTTAAAGCTTGGTCAAGCTCATCACTGTGGAACAGCCTGTAGGGAAGGCTGGCAGTACTGTGGGACTCTGTGTGAAATATGTGTGGTTCCTTGAATTCTTTCTGTAGCTTCTCTAAGTTTTAATGTTGGCCCATTTGCCTGTGGAAAGTGTTGGCATATCTGTGTGCACATATTCAGGGGAGAACCAGTATTGCTTTTATCCCTTTGGCATTAGCCAAAGAGAATTGGCACCAGAAGAAACCATGTGGGCAAATGCAGTAAATAAGAGTGAAGCCTAATGAACAGTTGCACAGAAAAAATCTGCACTGCTTGGACATCCTGTTGATTTTGGAGTGTGCCAGGGAGCTACTCTTGCAAGCTGTGTGTGTAAAGGCAGGATTGCCCAAATCACTTTATATAGTGTATAAATAGTACATGTGCTGTATATAAATAATACCTATACTGCCCAAACACACGGATGTGTGATGTGAACTCAGTCATGTGAAGTATCTGGAGGGCTGTTTGCATGTATGGAGACGCTGGGAGAGAGGGAGATGCTCTGGCTGCATCTGCTGTGCTGGGGAGAAAGCTGGTACTCACACAGTTAAAGCAATTGCCAGCAATTTTCCCTCTCTGGTGGTAATTGTTCTTCAAGAGACTTTCCAAACACTTCTCCATCTTTGTGCACTTGGAAAAAGCTGTACTGCAGAGCACTTCAGCAGCCCCATTTCTCATGCTGAAGACATTTGAAGCTGGTATGTGTTTTTGGAGAGCCACTGAGCTGGTGGCTCTCAATGCGTAGGACTGGCAGCTGCCAGTGCTGCAGGGGACTTGAATCCTGCACAGCCTCAGGAGTGAAACTTCTCTACACCTCTAAACTAGTGACTGGAGACCAGAACTTTGGGTGTATGGGAGTAGGAACCTGTGGGTTTACAGCTTTCTTTCAGCTGTCTTCCAGGTCTCTGGGCATATCTCATCTGTTTGCTGTCTATCTCAGGCAGGAGGTCTGTGTAAAAGTTGTGGGGTCACAGCTGTGCTGCTTTAGCTGTGTTTGGTATTTCTCACTGCATTGAAAATTTTTCTGGGGTGCTCAAGAGTTCTGGTTACCCAAAATCAGCCTTAAATTGAATGCATGATTATCACCAGAGGCAAGAAAATACTTGGCAGTATCTTGGAGACAGATGATATTGGGCTTAATTAATGGAGAGCAGTCTGTCCCCACTTACATCTGTCTCTTCTTCCTCATCCTTCCTATCAGTATCAGCTTAGGTTTGTTTTAAATTATTTTTAAAGGGTTTTACTGTTCTGTGCAGCACACATCAGATCACTGAGGATATTAGTCCTTCACACTTCTCTAGCACTTTACATTTCATCCCATAACAGAGGTTTGCTTTACAAACATTAATTACGAAGCTTCATAACCCCCTGTGAGGAAGGTAATAACCATAGTAAGACTTAGCATTTTTATGGTTTTTTGCATCTTCAAAAAGTTGTAAAAACACTTGAAAGCCTTAAAGTACCCTGCATGGCATGGTAGTGAAGCTATTCAAATAACACATGGTGAGACAAAGATGCACCCAAGAGGGGAGAACCTGCTTGCCCAAGGTCACACATCAAGGCAACTACTAAGTACTCCTTATTAGGTTATTCTTGAGTTTGCATTTTGTTTTGTTTTGTTTTGTTTTCCCCCCACTCACTCTGTGTGGTCCTTGGTGTCATGGCTGCACAGGGATGTATGAGAGTGGTAGAGGGTGAAGACCATAATCTGAAGACCATTAGTTCCATGGAAGTGCACAAAAATATAGGATGCTGTGTCTCCTGGATGGAGTTGGGGTAGTTTGAGATTAACAGGGTCCTGAAGAGCTCACATCAGTTCTTGGTGGTGAGTGCTGGTTTGGAACGTTGCTGCTGCAAATGAAATCCTTTGAAGCATATTGAGCAGCTCCCCAGCTACCTCAGATGACTTTCTGCTTCCTCTGTGGCAGGCATCAACACAGAAAGCACATATCAGCAGAGAAGGCTGATAACAGCCTGTTGTTCCCCACATGTTTTAGGATATGATCAAAGAGGGAGAGAAGTCTGGAGGCTTGGTAGTTGTAAGATACGACAGAGTGGCTCATTTCAGGGTGTTTGCTTGTTGGCCTGTGGAGGGACCAGCAGTCCTGGTTGTGCCCACTGCCAGAAGCAAGATATGACTTGTTGTTTTTCTGCCCTACCCAGTTTCCTAAGTTTGTCCAGGCTAACTTCTGTTAGGATTAGCAAAAGTAGTTTGCAAGACTCAAAATGGTTCTTGGTCATTTTCCCAAAATTTATACCAAGCAAAC
>VZUA01000608.1:0-19671 GCA_013401035.1 Horornis vulcanius | reverse complement strand
AA
Source organism: Horornis vulcanius (assembly GCA_013401035.1). Lineage (NCBI taxonomy): Eukaryota > Metazoa > Chordata > Aves > Passeriformes > Scotocercidae > Horornis > Horornis vulcanius. The sequence goes on along the minus strand of VZUA01000608.1, from coordinate 19,669 downwards.
AAAAAAAAACAAACAAACAGAAAAGGCAACATTAGACAGAAAATCTGACATAGCAAGGAACAAAGGAGTAAAGAAGTGAAGGAAGAAAAGAAGCAATGTGAGATACAAACAAAAGTGGAAAATAAGGTATTTCCTTTCTGAGCTAACCATATTCATCTATGTCACTCCCTCATACAGCACCAGGTGAAAGGGAAAGGTAGAGATAGCTGAGCTCCCTCTCTGAAGTGAAGGTACCCAGCATCTCCCCAGAGTGCACAGAGCACACTCAGAAAGGACAGGATTGGGCAGGTGACAGGAAGGCAGGCAGGGCTACATTGAGCAAGGCCAACTTCTAACACCTGTATCCAAAATCAGGTCATGCCTCGTAAAGCCTCCTAGCAAAGAAACAGAGTACCCCTATCGGGAGGTGGGACAGGCTGTACCACAGCATTCATCTCTGGTTTTAATCACTATGCAAATGCCTCAATACAAGGCTTCACCTCTGTTCTCACAACCCTGACTGTAATCATGACACAGTAATGATTAGTATGCTATGCCCCATTCAGGCCTGAGCATTAATCAGACAGGCACATCAAGATAAGATGGACATTAAAATCTACAAAGCAAGAAGCAGAAAGGAAAGACTCACAGATTCCCTCCAACAGCTTTATTTGGACAATTCAAGAAGCCCAGGTGTGAACTCAGAGCCACTTCTCAAGGAGACAAGGGCCCACTGCCTGGAACTTAGCACAACATCAGCTTTGAGTCCTGTACCCTCCACACCAAGAAAGCAGTGCAATCACACAATCTTCTAACAAGAGAGTAGGATGTTCTCTGACAGTATGAAGATGTCATACTCCAGTAGCACAGTATATGCACCTAGAACCCAACAAGCCTGAGGCTTAATGGTTACCACGTTCAAGCAGGTTCACAGCCTTCCAAACACAAAGAAATTGAAGTATGGAACCTGGTTATCTCAACACAGGTATAGACTGACCACTCAAAGTCAGCACACTTGCTTCTACTGATGTACAGACAGGGAAAGCCTCTTAGGGTTAAATAGAAGGAGCACGAGTCATAAAATCTGTGTGTGAACAAAGCAAATCTTCAACTATGAGAGCAAGCTAGCTGATCTGATCCACAGGGTAAGAGCGCTCCTTGCAACAAAGCTGGAAAACTTGCTGCCAGTGACAGCTCACCACCTCAGTCTATCCCAGAGGAAAGAATCAACCCTATGATACACTAAGGGAAACCAAGAAACATCAGACCCAGTTACCACCTCCTCCATCCTCAAGCCATTAAAGGCTCAGAATGCAGACAACAGCCTGGTGGTGGGGAATAGGCTGTGGCAGCTGCAATTTGTCATCTCCGAGCAATAGCAGCCCCACAACTCCTGCAGGGAAGAGTCCTGCCTCCTGGGGACCGTCCCCTCCCTGTAAGAGCCCAAGCTGCCTCACCTGTTTGACTGGCAAGAACCAGACTTTCCAGCCCAAGTACTCCCACCATCTGACAGCTGGTAGGGCACACACTACCAGAACTCCAACACAAAGGCACAGAAACACAGAGCATCTCTTCGGCCATCAGAGGCACCAGTGTCCCCTGTAAGCGTATCAGACTGAGTGTTCACTGTGCTGTAACCCCCACCAGAAAAGGAGAAAGCATTAACCTGTAACATTTGAGGACAGTGCCCAGCCAAGCACGTGCTTCTGACACCAGGTTCAGAAGTTCCTCAAGATACAAAGCTTTTTTTCCACCAGGAGAGAAAGGAGGCACTATGCAACTTCAATAAATTCCCTTATTTTTTATCTGTAACATATGGCATGAGACACCTCTAGGCCAGAGTGAGCTTTTACCCCCAAGTCTCAGATTTAACTGAATTTTCTCTTCTATTACGCTTCTTCCCTGAAGGACCACATAATCCTCCCACCAACAGACTTTCAGGAAACAAAAATAAGAATACAATATAAGGCAGGACCACAGAGGCCCAGGCTGTGTGGGTGGCACAGCTTAATGCCCACAGCAAGATGCAGCAAGTAGATGCTGCAACAGCTGGCATCTTGCTGTTTCTCATAGGAACAAGCTTTTAGCAGCAGCTCACACCCATAAGCTAGAGGGGCTTCCTAGGAAAAAGATAAGGCACAGCAGTCTCAGTCAAGCCCCAAGGGCTCAGCCAACTGTTTGACTCTCAACTATCCTCAAGAAGCTGCCCAGCAGGTCTGGTGGGAAGGTCAGCTCCATTCAGCTAGGAATCTGCCCTGGCTGCATTCTGGTAGAAGAGAAGGTGGTCAATTTGGGACAACTTAGCAGGATGGATGCACTGCTGCACAGGCAATCCTGGCTTCCAAGAGGGGAAGAGATGCTCTGAGGAAATGCAGTAGCAGGTAAAGTACCCAATGTTATCCCATGCTGCCCAACAAGCATAGGAAGGGGTATTCACTCCAATTCTCCCTCCCTGCCTTTATTATTTCAGAACCAGTATGATCAGTCACAGGCAAAGCACCTGACAGTCCCTCTGCGGGCAGCAGCCCAGCCACTGAGGCATAGACAGCCACCCCCAAAGCTTTGCCTCTGGTTGCAATGCCTATTTATGCTGCCTCATTTAGTCTGTTACAACGTAAAAAATAAGTAGCTTTCCCTTCGTCGCAAGAGAGGAACGGTCGCAGGTAAAGAGAGCTACAGACCAAGCCCTCCAGTGCCAGTGGTTACGGAGCCCTCAGGGGTCCAGGAAGCGCAGACCCCTGTGCACGACCACACCAGTGCCAGGTGAGCGCGAGGCCAGGCAACTGCTGCCACCAGGGGGGTGACAGTGACCTCCTCCTCCTGCCACCGCGTTCCGGAGCGAGGGCCAGCGGGAGGCCAAACACCTACACGAGCCGGCACTCAAAGCTGACATTGTGTCGCAGTAGCGGGGGAGGCCTGGTACTGCCACTCTGCCCGGAGGAGGAGGGAAGAGCCATCTGAATGGTTACATTGATGCCGAGAGCTGGGTAAAAGAAAGCTTCCCGGCCGCCGGGGGCTGCTCGCTACCCGCTGCAGAGAAGCCCCAGGAGACCACAGCCCTCGGCTGCTCAGCATACCCGCAGCTCTGAGCCCGGTGCCCACTGCAGGAGCCGGGCAGCGCCCCGCTCAGCCTTGCTGCCACCCCTGCGAGTCCCTCTGTTGAAGGCCCCGGTCCCGCTGCCGCCGGAGGCAGCGCTGGGTCCCCCACACCGCGCTCGGGCGGTTCCCGGCCCGGCTCGGGTGTGGCGCGGACGGGCCCGGAAGCGGGGCCGCGGCCCAGCGGGGCCTGCGCGGCTGGGAAGGGCCGCAGCGGGCCCAGAGAGGCCCCACGCCGCCGCCACGATGTGTGGGGGTTCAGCCACCTTTCAGCGAGCCCGCGGGGCTACTCCGCTGCCTCCGGAGCTAGGACAGTCGCACCGAAACGCCAACAGGGCGATACCGATCTCGTTCCTGAGGCTGCACTGCCACCGGTCCCTGAGCCGGGAAGCAGGCGTACCCTGGGCTCGGGCCACCGGCCAGCAGAAGGGAGGCAGCCCCGTCACGGCCGGCACCCGGCGCGGCCTCCGGCAGAGACCGGTGTTTGTGCCACGGCGCACCGCGCGGAGGCACAATCCTTCCCCCCGGCCGGACGGGAAAGCATCCCAGCCTCGCACACAGGGGCTGGCTCTGCCCCGAAGGAGAGCAGCCGACTGCGGGAAGGGGATTGCACCCTTCCCTGGCACCTTGGGTGTGCTAGGGCAACGACACCAGGCTGTGAGCCAAGGAGCACTGCAGCTCCGCACACAGCCAGGACCCTGCTGCTTTTGAGGAAAAAAAGAAATTTTAAAAACACTTCAACAACTCAACTGGGACTCCACTTGTGCCCCTCCGTCTGTCACAGACAGGTTTGCACACCGGTGAACTTGCTACACGGTACTGCGGGTACCCCCCTTTCCGGAGGAGTGACAGCCTCTACAGCCGCACCCAACGTGATCACCCGCCAAGGGCACGTCACAGTATCACAACACCCATCCCACCCATCAGGCCATGGCCTCCCCAGACGCGCCCCTCCATCCCTGTGATGAGGAGACACCACACACCTCCTCCCATGACCATGAGCATCCCAGATGACGGGAACATGGACATATACATATATACAGGAACCTCCTCCAGCAGGGTAGCTAACAGGTGCCAGGCCAGCACATGGCTTCCCCGGGGTAGGACCCACCATTCCTGGCAGCAAAGCTTAACCCCACAAAAGCAGCTGAACCCTGCTAAGGCCTCCCTAGCACCCTCCTGCTCTGCAACCACCTTCCGAAGCTCCCTCAGCACACCCCAACGACCAGCCTCGATCCAGCGCTAACCTCGGACACCTCCACCCAAACTCCCCCCTCGCAAACATCCCAAAGAACCGCTGGGACAGACCAGGCATCCCCAGCCCACCCCCGCCAGGCAAGAATAGGCCCCACACCCTCCACCCCACGACCACCCGCACTCACCGCCAGCCGCACCCCGTTCTACTGCCGCCACGGCCCCCCCCGCCATTAAAGCGGGAAGCCCCGCCCCTTTGTCGCTGCCGATTGGCAGAAAGTGCAGAGCTCCGCCCTCGGGAGAGCCGGGGCCAATCTGGGCCTCCTCCGCGTCCCGCCCGTTCCGTGGCCACGCCCACCGCGGCGGGCTTGAGGGGCCGGGGCTGTGGCGGGAGCCGGCCGGGTTCTGCCTGCGGGGCTGAGCGGTGCGAGGGGAAGGTGGGAAATGCCTGGGAGGGGTAGGTGCGGTGTGGAGGGCTGGCTCGAGGGTGGTGGTGACGGCATGAGGGAGACCCGTACACGTCCAGCAGCTCATAGGCATAAACTAGCAGCTCATAGGTTTTTTTCCCCCTCGTGACACCGCAACAGGCACCGCGAGCTTTCGGAGACACCGGACAGAACCCAGAGACGCCGACTCTGACCGTATGCAGTTTCCAGAGTGTTTCCATCCTGTGGCGCCTTCACAGCCATGCCAATCTGCATCCTAAAAAGTGGTCGGGACTTGACTCGGCTCGTCTGGTCTGAAGGCGTTTTCAGAACTCACTGATCTAATTGTTAGGAATCATCTTCTCATTTCCAGCTTAATTTGATGCACGGCTGGTTAATAAACATTTGTTCCTTTGCCAGCATTGTAATTTATCTCACCCGGGTTCTGCCTTGGTGTTCATGCTACAGTGTATTTGTAGACGGCAATCATCTCCCTCTCAGCCATTATAGGGAAGACTAAACAAGTTTTTCCAGCATTTTCTTTCTAGCCTGCCTGTCCCTGCACTTAATGCCATGGTAGCTCTTTTTGCTGTAGTGCTGTTCACATTTCCCCCCCTGAAGACGGGTGACTAAGAGCAGTTGCAGACCTGTGCTCACCTGGTGAGAATTCCCAATCTAGATACAGACAGGGCTGCATTTGCAGGCTCTTCCGGTGACTTTCTTGCCCTTTTTTGGTGGTACAGCATTCCTTTACTTTCCCCTACATTGTTAATACACTACAACATTCTGATTTCATCAGTTTACACCTAATATTTGTGCCAGCCCTTAAGAAAATTAGTTTATAAAAATATCCACAAAGTACCTCTGTAGTGACCTGTGTGTCCTGATGTGCTCCCTTTCCTCAGTCTTAGCTTTCATCTTGACCTTAACCACTCCTTCCCACATGAAATTCCTGTGCTTGTTTCTGCCCCAACATACCAAGGTTCCTAATTGGTCCCAAGGTTCAGAGCTGCTTCCCTGGAGTCCACGCAGGGCCTGTAGCTTTATAGAAAGGAGGTTTTTTAAACTATCAAGTTAGTCGACATAATAAACTTTATTTTATCCTCCGTTTCCTGTCTGTGTGCTGTGTTACTCTTTCTTTAACTGGATACTGTTAACACAAGACTGGCAGAGCCAAAGCAGCCTGGATCACTTCTTCTCTCTTGTTAAGTATAGGTATCAGCCTTTTTGTTACTCTTCACTTTTTTTTTTCCTTTTTTGTCCTTCTTTTATTTTGCAACATTACTCTATTTTTACTTGATTTGCAGTCCAATTCAGTGGAAATCTTGCTATGCAGTTTGTCATAGAATTCATGAAATTAGAGATAAGTGGATTCCTTCACACTCCCTGGTACTGGATTCTTTTCCACCTTGTATCCTGCATCTCATAGCTTTCTCCAAGCATTCCTTCTCTCCTCTAGATACACCCTTGCTGGCAGGCTTGACAGGCTCTAACAATGAGCCCCAAATTGCACAGCCCAGCCTCTTCCTGCTTTTGGAATTAATTTCCAGGTCACTCTCTTTTCTTCTGCTCTGAATGCAATTTATTTCTCCTCTCTTGGTCCTGGACTCTATTTCCCTGTTGTGTCTGCCATCTCCTCCATTATTTCTGTGTGGTATTTGCTCATTAGTTTCTCTTTCCTACTGTAGCTTCTGCTTCTCCCCTTAATTCTCCAACACATCAAAATGATTTTACCATTTTATTTCTTCTCCATCAGTTTGTTCTTCTTTTCGCACTCACCAGCTTTGATGGGTTCCCTTTGTCTGCATGTTGGCCTTGTTTACTTCTCATGCCCAGAGGGTGTCTGGGTTCCTTGGTGTTCACCTTTCTCACAACATCCACAGTGCTGCAGCAGCCTGGGCAGGAGCTCCAGCTGGAGCAAGGACCCCGGCCTGCAGGAGCACCCTGGCTACAGGGACATGGATTTGGTGCTGTGCTATCTAGGGGGGTAATGCAGGGTCCCCTCCTAACCCTTGGGGACAGGTCTCTAGCAAGGACTTGACTAATCTGCTATACATGTTGTGGATCTGGGTTTCTGCCTTCCAGCCTCTTTGGAAGCAGGGTAGCACAAGAACACATAGCAAAGAAAATCCCTCAAAAAATAGGAAGATCGGGGAGGCAAGTGATGTGACCTGTTGTGTATAACCTGATCTTCCCAAAGTGTCTTGGGATAGAATCTGTTATAGGTGGGTAAAAATCTGCTTCCATCTTGAATTCTGCCCATCTGATCTGAAATCTGGGAGAGAGAAGCTGTTCACAGCCAGCCAAGCATGTCACCCTGGCTATAGTCTGGACCACCAGACCAGAGATGATCCTGTCACATGCCTGCACGAGGGAGTCCTGCCTGCACTAGCCACTCCTGCAAAGCCCTACAAGTCATTAACTCTTCACCTGAAATTCAGGAAAAAACCTGTGCTTGGTCCCAGCAGCCTGGGCTGCACCAGGCTCCAGTTTGGAAAAGCTTAAGCTCCTTCCTCTGTTACTTATCCTGGAGAACAACACACCATTTTCACTTTAGCTTTAGTAAGGGTCTTGCTGGTCCTTCTTAGCATGGGGATCCAACCAGATGGAGGTGGGTGGGAGCCTCTGCATTCCTCCTTTGCACTGTTCCATCAACCACTCTTTGTCTTCTGTTTTCCCCTTGCTCCTTGCAGAGCCAAGTGCACCTCTCTTTCCCCTCGTGGCTCTGCCCTGGTGCAAAAAAGCAAGCGTGGGCTAATGTAACTTGCTGAAGGCACAAATACTGAAGCTATCCTCAGTCCACACAATTACCAGACTATCAGATGGAAAGGTATGTAAGAACTAAGCAATGGAAAAGGAATGAAGTTCATTAAGAGGTTATGACCTCAGGGATTAGTAATGATAATTTTTTTTTTTTTCTGCATGTAATGAGAGATGCTGGTGCAGTGTTGCACCTTTTCTGGTGCCAGTCTTGAAGACTGGCTTGGGCTCACCATGCAGCTGGTAGGAAAATGGAGGTTTCAGTCTCTTCAGGTACCAAGTTCCTCAGTTTTCTGAGAATTTAGAAATTCTAAAAATCCTGTTTTTCTGGGGAACTAAAATATCTTTTTTATGATGCCTGGTTTATATAGTAATTTTATATTTTCTTATTCAATGAATTTATAAGTATGAATTTATTTTTTAAATACTGATCAATTGAATGGTGAGAGCTTTATTTGGCAGAAACATTAACATCACTCAATTTGAAAAATCTAAAAGAAAATAAGAACTGCAAATGAATCCAGTGAAATTAAACACATGAACAATTGGCCCTGTAATTTTTCAGTAATGTATTTGACACACATAGTAAATTTACACATCTTACTACACTTGGGAAGTCAGAAGACAATTTACAGACCCTCCCATCCTTTTCTATTTAATCCTGAAAACCCAAAGATTTTGCATGTGACCAGATAAAAACACTGAATGTAAATTGGCTCTCTAATGTTGTTTTACCCTTCTCCCTTTCCCTGAGGTTGGATTCTAAAGCATTATCAACCACAAATTATTGCTGCAGACTTGCTCTGTGGCTCCATGGAAAAAAAAAATGGCAAGTTGATTATGCTAACAATCGCAAAACATCCAAGCAATGCTCCTATAACACCTCTGTCTATACTGAGAGAATCAAAAAAGGCCTTCATAGCCACTAAAAGTGGTGAGAGATGACACTACTCGGCACCTGAAGGCCCATTAAATGCTATCATGTCACTGTGCAATTTCAATAAATGGAGGTGGTCAGGCAGGCCATGCCTGGGCATGTGTTGTTCAGGCTGATGTGTTGCCCCCTTCTATGGCTGATATCAAGATTAAGTGACTCACCTTGTACAAAATCTTGTATGTTATTTGTGCTGATTACATTGTAGGGCCAGTAAAGGCCAGTTACCCCACCACTGTTGCCCTATCCCCTTAACCCAAAAGAAGTGCTTTCATTCTTGGAACTTGAGGTCTCTGTAAGCCAGCAAACAACCCACATTTCACATGCATGAAATGACCCCACTGAAGCCCCTGTTGTAACGTGACTCTGTAGTTTTACATTAAAACATCATCTGCAAAAAGGCATTCCTGCAAAAAGGCATTCCCTGAGGTGAGAAGCATCACCAGGAAGCTTGCTGGCACTGTGGTGGTGCACTGGAGCTTTGACAGCAGACTTTCACCCCAGTGTGTTAATTGCTGGACTTTGCCTGCCAGCCGGGCAAAATCATGACTGTTGTTTCCTGCTGCGACAAGAATTCTTTGTCAGCTGCATAGCAGCCTCTCCAGTGTGAACCCTTTCACCTACCTCCATGGGCTGGCAACATCACCCCCAGTACAGGACACCCTGGGGTCCTCCACAGATGTGCCACAAATCTCAGCCCACTCTCGACCTGTTAAAGCATCCTTATTTGTTCCTGTGGCCTACATTATTCTAATGGAATAATGGTGCTTGTTTAAATCCATCAACTCATAGGGCAGGGGGAGGGAAAGAAGCAGAGCCATAGCCACAGCAAGGTGTCTGAGGATAATAAAAGCCTGGAGAAGCCCATCCTTCAGCGTCTCTGCATGGCAGCAGGCATGACAGGACCACCTCAAGGCCCAGAGTGGACTGGCAAGAGGCTGGGAAGGGTCAGGAGGTCTGAAGGTTTCAGCACATGCAGCTTAACAGGAGCCCATGGTTGCTGTACAGGTATTGGTGACGAGCCACATGGAGAACACTCTGGCAGAAGACCACAGGAGCTCTGGGAGCTCCGTCTCTTATATCTTAGAGGGACCTGAAAACTGCTCCTGAAAACTCAGGGACCTTTCAAGGCTGTCTGATGGAACATGCTCCTGAAGAGAGAAAATGCAGGTGATGAGAAAGTCATGGCCCTGCTCATCCCAAGTCTCTTTTCCATACTAAGTTATTTCATTTTACCTTTGTGATTTCAAGCCCACAGGGGTTGACCATCTCTGGCAACCTGTCCCAGACTGCCTGGAGTTTGAAAGAGCAGCTTGACACACATGGGTGACTTCTTCACTCAGGGATTCACTCTGGGATTACAGTCAGATTTGGTGACTTGACACTCATATGACACAATCCACAACTGTGTCTCAGGGCTGTCCCCCTAAATTGTGGAACAGCCGTGCTATGCAGCTCCATGGCATGACCAAAGGTAGAAGAAAAAACCCTCCCAAGTGCTCCAGGCTGTGCTGGGGACTTTCCTGGGAAGGCTTTGCCTTCACTTGAAGTGGCCACAGAGTCCTCAGCAGAGGCTGCCCTGGGCAGGGGTCCCAGGTGCTGCACCTCAGCCGTGGGGCAGTGGGGTGTGAGCTGCCAGGCGTCAGGCTGAGCATGCTGCTGGTCACTCCACAGGGACTAAGCCATAGAAAGGATATTGTCAGAGCAGAGGATTGTTCTGGGAGAACAGGCTGCACAAAGAGGGATTGTTTTGCCCTGAAATGAGGCCGTGTTTAACTCCAGCCAGGGCTGGGTTTTGCCTGCCTGTCTGGGCTGCAGGCTGGCAGGGGATGCTGTCCTCCTTGGCCTGCCTGGCATCTTCTGTACTTCTGAGGTTGGCCACTGGCACAGTCAACAGCACAAGTACATGCCCTGAGACCCACGGTGGGTAGGGAGAAAAAGGAAATTGAGGGATAAGAAAACTTGTGGCAGGTCTGCCATGGCCTCCTGCACCTGCCTGGTGGGTCCATGGGGCACAGGGGAAGGGGAGAGCAGCAGTGGAGCAGCTCCCATGGTGAGGGGCTGCACCTTTTCTCCCAGTGACCCACCTCTCCAAAAAGTGTTGTTGACGGCCTCCCTGAATGTGTGTGAGGGGACATTGTGCACCTGAACTCCAGCAAGACACACCAGAGAACACAGGACACAAAGAGGCAAAGGGAGAGGAAGCTGCATGCTCAAAATGTGGGTTGGAACACTCCTATAATTTCCTATTGGTTTTACTCCCTGTGTGAGTGAATACCAACATTTAAGAGCAATGGTGGATGCACCCACAGAAGCATTCTGTGAGTCATTACTTCCTCAGCAGCTGCAGTGGGGCTTCTGCTGCCCAGGGCTGCCTGGCTCCTCCTGCCTGCAGCCCCTGTGCTGCCCAGCTCCCTGCCCAGCCCATGCTCTGTGGCTGGAGCTGCACATGTGGGAGCTCCTGTGCAGCTCCATGTGCAATCAAGTCACGACCTGATGCACCGTTCTGCTGACTGGAGCAAAACAGGCTGTGCCATGATGATAACAATGATGATGATTGACACTCTCTCTACTGCTGTGATGCCCATGAGAACCTAAGTATACAAAAACAAGAGAGCCAAAATTGGTTCTGCAGCCCCACTTATGCAGAACATGTTTCTCAGGGCAAACTGTTCCTGTATTAGCTACTGCTGTGAGCTCTTAGGTCAGAGCTTTGAAGTCCCACCACACTGCTGCAGCCGAGCAGAAGACAAGAGCTGTCTCTCTCATATCACACAGCAGGACCCTGGCTTCAGTACTGCATCAGTACCAAAAATAAACTGCACGTAAACATCCGCTGCACGTTTCAAAGCCAAATTCCCGTGGGAGCAGCACACCTCTGTGCTGCACACCAAGGTGGGCAGAGCTCAAGACTGACACATGGCAGTGGGAGACAGACACGTCCCACCAAAGCCACCTGGCAACAGGCATAGAGGGGGTAGGTCTGTGTTCAAAAGAGGAACATCCTGGGAAATGCTGCAGCTTTGAAATAACACCCATAGACAGCAATGCCCCAAAGCATGGCCTTTACCCCAGTTTATGGCCAGCAAATAAAAAACTTAATGCAAAAGTACCCCGGGGCACAGTCTTTACTCAGAGGAAAGGAGCTGACACACCAGGCAGGACATAGCACCCACTGCTATTTCAGTGCAGAAACTGCTTGGACATGATGGTAGCAAAGGGAGAAGCCTTACAAAAAGCAGGTAAATCAGTGACAGAATCTGAGCAGCAGTGATAAGATAGCTGCTGCAGGAACTATAGCTCTTGAACCCCTGACTTTGGAAAATATGCATCTCAGTCAGAAATATACATGCAGTAATTTCCTTTCTTTAAAACACACACACACACACACAAAAATGACAAAGGCTTCTCCTTCAGAGAAGCCAGACAGCATGCTTTGCATTACTCTCATATACTGGGTTATCCCTAAGGAAATAGCAGAAGGTTTTCATTAATTTCTAAGTGCAGGTTTCCACCAAGGCAGTGATCCTGGATCCAGCCAGAGAGCTGCAATATCATAGGGACAATAAATAAACTGTGGAATCACATCAGCTTGAACTATTTTTATGGCATGTATTACAAATACATCCAAACATTCCATTTCTTGAGCATGAGCTTTTACCACCACAGCATCTTTGTGAGGTACAAAGTGGTAACATTTTATGTCTAAGACAGCTGAAGATTTATTGCACTTGGGTGGAAGGAAGAGAACCATGGGATTTTTCAAAAACACCTGTGTATTTATTTGTAGGCACCAGCTGTCACACAGACAGGCTCTGCCTCTCTTGGGGCCACCTGGGGAAAAGCACAGACTCAGACTGGGGAGCTGTTTCCACCACTTGACCACTTACTCTTTCTTTGTGCCTTTGACATCCAAGCAGCCTCTGGGCTTTTCAGAGGTCAGTTAAGACGCACCTTTTGCTGCTGTTTCCACGTGTTTGTCTTTCCTCTGTGAACTGCAGGTGAAGCTGCTTTGGAAACAGCGCAGATGAAAAACTCTGCTGAACACCCTTTGGAAGCACTCACCCCATTATTTTGCTTCTTAGCATAAAAAAGCCCTCTGGCTTTCTCTACTCAACCACCACAAGACTTCTCCTTTGGTCTCAAATGTTTCTGGCAGAAAGATCCTATCCGAGCAGGAGGATGGAAACCAACCCTGCAGCCCACACTGAAACTCTGCCTTACCTGTAGAGGTTCCCCTCACTCCCCTGTCCCCCTATCTTTTCAGCTGCTTCCTCACACCTCACAAACTTCACTTCCACTATAAAGGCTTAATGACACCCACTTAAAAGATCTGTAGGTTAAAAAAAACAAACAAAAGCATTATGTTTTGCTTGTTTCTACAAAACAAGACATCTGTGTGCACATTGCTGCTTGGGGATGGGACAAGAGAACAAACAAGAGCAGGTGTTTGTCATGCTGATCACTGGATGCAGAGAGAGGCAGGGAAGTGGTGGCACCACTCTAAGCTTCATGGCTCCCAGAGGTGATGCAGCCCAGGGCAGCAGCAGGACAGGCTGGGGGCACAACCCAGCACGGCTGCACATGTGATACAGACTGGGAACAGTGGGCCTGTGGGTAGCTGGGCAGGAAGGAAAGACAATAAATATCTCTCTCCTGCGTTTGGGAGGAAGCCAGATGAAGCATTCCTGTCACAAGGGTGAAACGCTTTCTACTCTAACAGTAACTCAGGAGGATGTTAAACAACAGTTACATAAGGCAAATGCTGAAAACTCAACAGTCTGGGTATCCTACATCTAAAAAAATAACATCCATTTTTAAAAATCCAAACTATTAATGGTGAGATCCAGTAACCCAAGGAAACCTGGAGAAGCTCCAGAGAACAAGCAAGTTGATGTTATGCCAGCATATTAAAAAAGTAAACAGGATGGCCTTGTAAACAGGTGTGTCTATTTGACAGACACCACATGCAAAATAATGACCAAAAAATATGTGATCATATCGATAAAGACTTAAAGCAGAGAAATATAAATACCAATCAACAAGGATTACAGACAATAAGCCTGTCAGACTAACATGATAAATTTTTTGGCACTGCATGTTCTTAAGTCTCAGAGAGCTGGTACAGCAGTGTGTGTGATCAAGGAACAAGCTCATGGGCGGCCTGGCCAAGTGTGAGGCAGGAGAGGAGCTGCTCCCTGCGGAGCTGGTACTGAGCATGTACCTGCAGCACGGAGCGCTAAATAGTGTAAAACTGGTTACCTGGAAAAAAAACAAAGTCATAATGTCAGCCTGCTGTCCTGGGAGCGCTTGGCCCCTCTGAGGCAGTGGGGCCATGCAGTGAAAGATCTCATTGTCTGCACCAGAGCCTGGCAGGTACTGTGGAGAGGCTTGGGGGGGCAGAACAAACCAGTGCCCTTCTCCATCACTTTCCTGCACCCCAACAGGAGCCCAGACAGCCCAGCAGCACCTGCCATGCCAGGGCTGAGCCTCCTCTCTGCCAAAATTATCCTACTAGGAAGAGACGAGTTCAAAAGGGATTGGATAAGGCAGGGGGGAAAAAACCACAAGGGCTCAGAACAGCAGCACATCCCATGCTCACGGGAAGTGTGCTTCTCAATGACCCGCTTGGCCCGTGCCACAGCAGGACAGAGCCTGAGCCTTTGCCCTGACCCAGCAGAGTTGTACTTTTATTTTGACACAGTGCACCAGGAATAGTGAATCCCTGTTGGACTTGCAGACCACAGTGACAAGCAGTGGACCATGAATTCCACAGAGATTTTATGGGTAAAAGGCTTGTTCCTGTTCCCTGTTTAAACATTCAAGCACTGGCAGCAATCGGATAAGAGGTTAAAGTTGCTCTACATCTGAAATTCCCATTCTCACAATTAGAATAGTGTGTCCTGGTCCAGCGTCCCAAAGGACACAGATGCATAAGGAGATTTGGATGTGAGTCAAGAAATGGAAAATATGCCTTAAAGCAAGAGGGACTTTCATCAGTTCAGTCTGTCATAAAAAAGGATCGGGAAAGCTTGATCATAATATTTGACTTCTTTGGTACTAACAACTCAGAGGCTCAGTTCCTTCCTGAGAAGATCCACTGACTTGAAGGTAATTAAAGAAATGCAGCTTCAATCTAAGGTGAAACAAGGATAATAGTTTCTATAACAACCTACCAGCCACTGTAGCATGGATACATCAGTTTAAAATCAACTGTTTTCCTAACAACAGTGCTCTAATTTACACAAGAACTAATTTGCGGCAGCCTGTGTCATGCAGGAAGTTACGCTGGCAAGCCTGGCCAGCCTCCCTTCTTTATAATCTACGGAAAAAACCCTGCCTGTGTTTCCCTTCCTCCAGTCCAAGTGTGTGAAAGGTCTGGCCTGCCCCACTGGAGGCGTTTTTGGGAGGCGTTTTACTCAGGTTAGCGTGGGTAGCAGGCAGCCATGCCCTGCCTGTGTCCCAGGCTGCCCGAATCATTCCAGCCAGCTGCTGGCCCTGAGGCATTTTAGCTTTATAAGGAAGCCAGTCTGGGGGGATGAAGTGAAGCAGCATCCTAGAGCTGAGGCTCTCAGAATGATGAGTGCCAAGGATCTCACACATGCAGTATTCCGCCTTCCTTTCCAACCAAAGCAAGGACATGAGACAGAGCAGGGAACAGCCATTCCCATGGTTCTCAGTGCATCACAGGAATAACCCTGCAGCTCTGACTCCCTGGCTGCCAGGCTTGTTTTTGCACAAACCACTCACACTGGAACCAGTAACGTGCCTCCACTGCCATCACACAGTTCCCTGCTGCAGCAAGTGGCACCTCAGAGAGCCAGGACCTCCACATTCATTAGGAGCAAAAAGCAATTCCACCAGTCTGGCTGGGATGGTGCCACTGCAGACACGTCACTGGATTCATTTGTAGTGGAGCAGCTTTGCTACTGTATAAGCTGTTTGTGCTTCCAGCTCAACTTTCTACTTCTCAGCTCAGTGCTTTTCAAGGGCCAGGATGTCAAAATGGGTCAATAACTGCCCTAGTCACAGCTTTGTGGACGGTTTTGTTTTGGGAGAACAGCTCACAGCCTCCACAAATAAGCTGGATCTGATTAGCTCAGAGGCAAGCAGTGCAGGAGCAGCTGCAGGCTGTAGCTGCTGAGTGGAGATTTCCTCACCCAAAGATTGCTGACAGATGCTATTGAGTAAAACACACTGCTGGCTTTCAACACAAGTCAAAAGGAAGTCCATGCAAGGGCAACCAGAGGCAGGACGTTCCTCCTTTAGGGTAGTGCTGTATGTACTGACAGGCTCCATGGGCATGGGCTCCCACCCCTTCGTCTCACAGGAATCTCTCATTAGGCAGATTATATGTTACAGCTCAAGGGCAAAAAATAGAACAGAGATGGCTTCACAGTGCCCAGTTCCTAAGAGAAACGGGCCAGACTTCACAACCTGGCCCATCCACAAGTGTCACAGTCCTGGACACATTGAAATATCTTTCTGAAGTGATAAACTGAAGTGATAATCCTGAAGCAGCTAAGAAACTTTACAGAAAACAGAAGCAGAGAAGCATGGAAGTGAAATCAGATACAGCTGGGATTTGCTGCAGCATCAGAACACAAAAGCTCTGCGCTTCTGTTCCTCAAGTGCTGCCTTCTTGCTGTGGGACTTGAAATAGTCCTTCCCAGTATTTTGCTTTCTGGGGTATAGCCATAATTGGTTTTTAATGCACAAGATGTTTGCTACTTATGTTTGTATCCTGCTGACTCACTCTACTACACCCCTTTACACAAAAACCTGAGCTCCAGCACTTGGCCCTCCAACATTTTCAGTGTTGTTTAGATTGGAGCTGTTCTGCAGCCTTACCCAAAGGGAAATAAGAGTCCTTATGACCTGAGAGAGGGACACCAGTGTCTCACAGTGATCATAACAAGGTCTTTATTAAACAAGATGGAATAAAGCAAGAACATGCCAAGTGAACAAGCAGAAAAAAAGGAGCTCTCTGTAGCTCTTCAGGATCTGTATTGGGAAAGGGTAGTTATTCTCCAGGCCAGACCTGGAGAAGATGGCATCAATACCAGAAGTCGAGTCCTCTGCTGTGGCTGAACAGAGTAGTACTTGTGTCCAGGAGATATGGCCAGCAGCAGCTCCCCACAAGCCACCGAGCACTCAATAAAATCCAGGGAAGGGCCTTATAAACCCCTTCTTCCTGGATATAGTGTGTGGATATGTGAAGGGACTTGGAAGTCCTAGAAGGAATCCAGGTGGGGAGCCTGCAGCAGAACAAATGGTGCTGTTCCCCGGGTCTGGTTCATCTCAACTCATCTCTGATATGGATGCATTGAGGCAGATTTTATATTTGTTTTTATGCCACTTGGCATTTTTCCTGGAGAGAGAAAAAAGAAAAAGCAGTGTAAAATCAGCAATATGAATGGACATTTGCTCAGGAGCATGCAAGACTCACATCAACCCTGTCTGGGCTTTTTCAGTTCCACTCCAGGCTCATTTGCTATAGCACCTACCAGCTTCTGACCTACACGATCAACCTCTTCTACAAATCAGCAACTTTCTCTACTGACAATACTCCTTGACAATTTCTGTGTTACCCTGCTATCCCCTCCAATTCTATTCAATTTTCATCCTCAGCAAGCCTTTCTCTTTGTCAGGATGCTCCTACAGGAGTGGTGGACTTAGTCTCATAAAAGTTGCTGGCAGCAGCACACACAGGAGAACCCAGACTGTGTCCACTTCCATTTCATAGAGTCTGTATCCCCTCCCCTGTAGCATTATTTATAGTCAGAATGTATATTTAAATTACTAAGCCTCTCTCAGATTTCTTAATTTCTTGTAACCACATCCACCTCTTGGGCATTATTACTCTCTGCTGATATCAATCTCACATGGGAGTGTGTTCAAAGACATCTTAGTAGCTGCTTACAGTAAGTGTAGAGTGCTAGACAAAACTAAGATGATCTGAAAAATAAACAGTGATTAAAGAGCAGCACAGAAGGATATTCAAAAAACACTCCTTCAATGTCTTTAAATCGAAGCAGAAAAAAAAGAGATAATTTTTGAAAGTTAAAATGATAGTGCAGCAGGACAAGAAAAGATTTGATAAGCAAAAGCCTAAAACAATGAAGATTATTAAACTTTCTCAAACATATCCATAGTGGGTCATTGCCAGCAATGAGTGGACAGGTAACTGATAGATATCATTAACAATCAGGAGACAAATACTGTTAGATATCACTCCAAAAGCAACAGTGAACAGAACTCTATCATTCACCCACATCTGAGACACTGTGAGTGGCTGTGCTGTTCCCAGTCTTGAGAACAAACAGAAAAAAATGCATGTAAGAATGAAAAGGATGGTCCAAGTTATAATTTTCACACAGAATCATATTAAAGAGAATAGGACTTAGCTAAGGGAAAAACACCTGAAAATAGACAAAGGAAGGAGACATGACAGATTTCCAAAACACGAAAACTAGTATGGAGAAGGCAACTGAAGTAAAAAGAAAAAAGCAATCAAATTATCAAGCAAAATATTCAAACACAGATAAGATTTTAAGCAAAATGTGATAAAGCTGTGGGACATACTGCCATAGATGTTGAAGTCAAAACCATAATTCAAACAGGAACTGCAGAAATTAATGGCTACTGTACCCAATGGTATCAAAACAAGCTCTGGCTTGAAATCCCTAAAAAACAACTGTGGTCAAGATACACTTTGCTCTTGTATTCTTTCAGCCTCAGCTATGGACACTATGAAAAGCAGAATAGTGACCTTTGCCAAAACCCACTGTAGCTGCTCTTATCAAGAGGTATTTTCTCCATCAATGGGCTGAACAAGTGCTCTCCTTACCAGTGCACTCTGCGGGGCCTACAGGAGTGGCTGTCTCCCCACCCTGGATAGTGTCTCTGGGTATTCAGCCAAGAATCACGTGAGGTCTTCCTTGTTACCAAATTACAGTGGAAATTACTTTCTAACTCTTACATAAATAAATATTTAACTTAGGATCAATATTGTTGCTCAAGTACACATCTGAACAACAGTCATTATATACAGGCAAGAAAATACCAATTAGGATATCAGATATCCTGAATCACAATTAACATAAACGTTCTGACAGTACAGGATTAGCCTGCAGGTCCCCCAGGCCAAACCCATTTCTAACAGCAGAGGATTTTTAAGGAGGAATACCAGAACAGGGCAAGCCTGCAACAATATCCCTGCAGAATTCTGCTTCTAACATATTGTGGCTCAGGGTCATGGAATCAGAGTTGGTATCCTCAGGATTAGATGTTGACTGGTTTTTCATCCAGAAGTCTATGTACTTACTTATTTTTCCATCTCAAATAAACATTACCTGCCTATCACACACTAGGCAATGTGCTCTGTAGTGTAATTATTTAGTATTCAGCAAATTATCTCCCTTTTGTTCCAAATCTACAAGTCCACATTTTGATTGGTGCACTTTCACCAATCCTTCTGTATCATGGGAGACAATGAACCATCATTCCTCATTTGCCTGCTGTATATAATTTGGAATTTTATAGGCTTCCATTTTCTTCTCCCTAGCCCAAAGCTATGCCCACTAGCAGAGAAGATATCAGAACCACCCACAATACTGCAGGTGTGGGTGCCCAGTAGATTTACAGAATGGGCTAAAGATAACCTCTGTTTCTCTGTTCCCTTTCTAGAAATTCCGAGCATTTGGTTTTCACTTCTGCCCCAACTGAACACCCAGTAGTATTGTCTTTACAGAACTCTTCTATCATAGATGTATTTTTCAAACAAAAGTAACTAGGTTAGAGTCCAGGTGCTGGATGCATACAGTCAAATTTCTATGCCTATGTATTTCACTTTTTATTCAACGCAAATATCACCTACTACTATTAAGCAAGGTTGCTTTATATAGGAAATCCTACCTTTTTACAGAAAACTTTTTTTCTTACCCTAAATAACTCCTTATCATTAAACTTTTCCACTTTATTACCTACCACATCTTAAATTTCACAGGAAAATCCCTGAAAATCACACTGTGATCTCCCTCCATATTGATTCCTATGTTCACTAAGTCTATTAAAATAGTATTGTAGTGGGAGTTAAGAAGCTGAAGCTGGTTGGCTGGGATCCACCTCACCCTCTGAGCCAATTTTAAACAGGAATTACTCCTCTATTATAACCTGACTCATGTTATTAAGGCCAGAAAGGAACCTCATACTTAGTTACATCTAAAAAGTGACTGGGGAAGAATCTCTACATTTGTGCTTGTCTTTCTTGGTCCCTGGA
>VZUA01000605.1:0-10910 GCA_013401035.1 Horornis vulcanius | reverse complement strand
AAAAAAAATGGTCTCTGCTGCAAGCTTGACTCTGAAATACTGTTTGGTGCATGTATATTATTTCCTCTGTAAGCGATGCTTTGAATTACAAAGCTATGCTTGCAGCCTGACAGAAATGTTTGTGTATTTGGGGCTGGTTACATGTGTTGCACAAAAAGAGTTCCCAAATTTGTATTTAAACATACTGTGCCATCTTCTGTCTTCCAGCTAAGACAGAGTGCTCCCATTGCTTGGCATGCTGCCCATGAACTTGTAGGGGTAAAAATAGCACCTCATGTTTGCAGATTTCAAATAGATGCTTGATCCCAGAGTGGTCTCTGAGGAGTTTAAAGTGGACGTGGGTCCCTTATCGCTGCACTCAAAGATCCCATTGAGTCACCTTAAAGTATTTTGGTTTAAATTGCAGGGAAAATTGTTCTATAGAATCTCTGGTGTGGTTCATTCACTTCAGCAGCTCTTGATGGATATTACTTTACTCTGGATCTGTTCTTTCTGTATTTGTGGGTCCTCCCTGAAGCAAGTAGATACTTTGTGCCCATACATCAAGGTTAGGCTAGGGCTTTCTGTGTACGTATGATGTAGATAAATTGCTTGATGACCATGAACTGTGCTGTTACAGACCTCCGCAATAAATCACACATTAAGTTTTAAAAGGCTCAAAAATAGGAGCAAGATGCTAACTGGTTTCAAGGTGGAAAATGGTCAACAAAATCACTTCCTTTTTTTTTCTCTTTGTAAATCCGTCCTAAAAACAGCAAGTTAGATATGAAAGAAAAGGTGCCCAGTATAGGATGTCACTGGGGTATGGAAGACTCACTTGCAGTGGCCTTGCTCTCTGCTTTTCTTTGTGTTCTGGTTTTGCCATCAGTGTTTTGTGGATAATGTTGTATTCTGGGGTATTAACAGGATTTTACATTTTTAGCTAGCTAATGATAGGGAACTTCTGACTGGTGTATTCTAGCCCTATGGGGTATTCTGGTTTTGGTATTTATTAACATTTGCTGTCCTACTATATACAGTAAAAGCAATGAGCCTCAGACATCTCAATATGTAAAAAAGGAGTGCTTAAAAACGGCAACTTTTTTTAAAATTTTTTTTTGGTATTCCAGTCCTAATATTTTCCCCTGTGTGCTGTGTCAGTGCTGACTGGTGAGCTGGGACATGGCTGCCAATCTCTATCCCACACAGAGAAAAATAAATAGCTGCCACTTGTATGGAATATGTATATATGTATTTTAACCAAAGTTGAGATAGGATTCAAAAGAAAAAAGGGACTTTGAAGTCTGTTTTGTAGTTTTAATTAATGCAATGAGGGGTTTTATTTTACTCTCAGTGGAGATAATCTTAATCCATTCACAGTGACCTTTTCTTGTGCAAATTAGCTATACACGCTTGTTTAAGCAAATGGGCCTTTGCAAGATGTCTCTTCCTAAAGACAGAGCTTATAATTGAAAATTGGCTTACTCCCATCTGTCTGGCCTGTGTGAGAACACAAACATAGATCCTGACTTCTTTGTATATAAAATATAATCATGTTATGTGTGTATATATATATATGTATACACACATAAACACACCAAAAAAATTGCTCTGCCTTAGGACATGGTAAAATTAGACTGTTGGTGTCAAAAAATTTCAGTGCTACAAGTTGCTGTCAAAACAGCATCTATGTGCAGAGTCCAGGACATTCTGGAGAATGGAGGGTGTTCAATCTGGATCCTTTTGACTCAGACAAGGTCAATGCCATTCACAGTTCCATGGGCTTGTCAGAAGTACAACTCGCAAATAAGAGGTGGGAAACTGTTGGGATTTGATGTGTGATTTTGGTGAATGATTTTGTGGTGATTGATGTAGTTGGGGGAAAAAACCCAAAAAACCCAGAAGTGTCTATCAGCGTTTTCATTCAGAGTAGCATGGATCATTTGCAGCTATGTGATTAATTGCCAAAATCTGGTCGTTTATTCCTCTCTCCACACTTAACAATAACCACCAAGTGAGTCATTGTATCTCCCCCATCCCTTTTTTAGTGCCTGCTTAATAAGGAAATATTTCTTTGGCAGTTTGAGTATTTTTTTGCTTTGTACAAACCTCTTGTGAACACGGTTATGCATGACTTCGACTAAATCCAAATAGAAATCAGGGTCACAGATGTACTGCAATAATGCTTTGGGTATCAAAATATTTAATGCAAGTTTGTTCTTGGAAGTCATACACTGTTTACACAGAACTAGCTCATTATTGCAAAGGCAAAATTACTTCCTTCCTTATCAGTCTCATTACCACTCTCCCCAGCTCTCTCCCATGGTGGTTGCACCTGAGGATGAACAAAAAGGAGCCAGAGAGGAGGCTGGCACACATGCATGGAGTGAGTTAGTTAACCTGGTGCTGAACGGTCCTGGTTGGGGATGATTTTATCCAGATGTGTCTCAACAGCTGTTTGCATTTTCACGCCCAGTTACTCTAGGACTCACCACTAATTGAATTTTCTCTTTTCTCCCCTGTTTTTGCTAGGTATGATTACCGTGAAATGCTGCACAATGCCACTTTCTGTCTGGTTCCCCGTGGTCGCAGGCTTGGCTCTTTCAGGTTTTTGGAAGCCTTGCAGGTAAGAGCTGCAGTGTAAAGCAGTGACTACGCTGACTGCAATTCAGTGTGCAAGAGCAGGGAGGTGGGGAGGAGGGAAATTTATTTCATTTCCCTAGTGGACAGTAATCCACTTTGCGAAAGCCTCTATTCATACTTCTGGAGCAATTGGCAGCTTCTTCCCAGGAGGGGCTGAGGCACTGAACTCATCTGAAGGTTGGATTGCGTTATCTCCAGGAAAAGGGTTTCCCTGGATGTGGTGAGGCTGAAAGGTTGGTTTAGAACAGTATTTTGTATTCCATAGGAGCTGGAGTGAAGAGAAGGATCTGCTTGGTTTNAGGCATAAGAAAGCATTTTGTGAGGTGCTGCAACTCCCCTGTAGGTCTGGCATCTGGGTTTCCATAGGAGCTGGAGTGAAGAGAAGGAACTGCTTGGTTTCAGTGAAGTGGCAAATGCACACATCTTATAGGGTCCTGCCTCCAGGAGTTGTTTTGCCATTTGGAAAATGTCGCAGCATTGACAGTAAAGCTGTTAGTGAATGGTATTCCATCCCTTTTCATCATCAACCATAAAACATCCCAGCCACTGTTAGAGAGTATTGTTCACTGCGGTGCTGAGCAGGATTCAGGTACCTAAGTGTAGGTATATTTTAAATCATTTTAAAAGCCCAGGGTACCCAGAAACCCTTCTGAATTTCTGCTGCTTTTCCAGAAGGACTCCAGTAGATCCTGTGTCATGTCTGCTCTCCTTTGATGGTTTTTTTTGGATACCCTTCATGCTCTGGACACATAGGTGTAACCACTGAACCCCACACCTGCAATCAAATTTGAGATCCAAGTTCTGGGCTGTCACTTGGCTCTTTCTCCTACTAAAGGGAAGATTAATAGCCTGAAAAGTGCTGCTCTATCTCCAGTCTCTTCAGAGGAAGAAGCGGGACTGGCTTATATGAGATGACAAGTCACTTCAGATCCTCCTGAAGAGCACTCCTCAGCTTTTCTGTCATCTGGGCCCAAAGTCATACAGCTTCTGTTAGATACATCATCTCAGGAGGAGAAAGCAGGGAGTGTACCTCACTGCACAGAACTTGTGGGCTCCAGGTCAAAGATAAAATGTAGGCAACTGAGGATTTCACTATCAGGCTAGCAGCAGTATTCACCAATAATGATGTATTTCCAGTTTCTGTCTGGTAATGTTGAAACTCCTGATCCACATTAGTGGAATGCTTTAAACATGAAAACACATTAGTAAGTGTTTTCTGATTGGTTTTTTTCATGCACTGATGTAATTCCTTACAGAAGATCACAGTTGTTTACACATAATAATCACTGCTGTAATGTAGGCTTGACCAGTCTAAAACGCTGTGCTTGATACATCCTACCAAGGAAGGTATAGCAGTCTGAAAGATTCCCCTTTATACCATCTTTTGGGAAGCCTGAACCTTAGTCTAGACCAAACTCAGAGCACTTAAGCTTGGTTTGATCCAAAAGAAACTGAAACAGAGCACAGGTTTGATAAAAATTCTCTGGTACTAGGTTATTTCATCACATCAGAAGGTTTTTGGTTTGGATCTTATGTTATGGTTGAGCTGACCAGAACATAGTGCTGATCATTTGTTTATGGAAATACTGACCTATTTGCTAAGTATTCGCAAACTGTCTGTGCAGAAGAACTTGTAAAACTTATAAAAGTTTAATTAGTTTAGACAGATCATACTGGTAAGAAATAGATACTAAATGTGTATGATTTTTGTTTGGTTTAGGACATACAACAATTCTTATTTTTGTAGACAGGTGATGACAGACGAGTTGTATTTGTGCAGTTGCCTTTCTTTGGAGAGTTGATGCCAAACAGGATAGAGAATTTACTCCTTTATGGGAAAGGTGGTCAGGAGTTAAATATGATCTGTATTTTCTGTAGGGTTGTCAGCAGCATACTATAAAAATTAGGGAAGTTGCTCCCTGCTAAGTGGTTCACAAATCAACAAGGAAAGCCATCATTTTGTATTAAATTCTCCAGTGTTCCATCTGCTGCATTGAACAGTTCTGGCCTTGTCTGGCAGCGTGAGCACCAGATTGCAAACGCCACTGTCTGTGCAAACCCCACCTTTCATATGCCTTTGGGCATATGAATAAGCCCAAAATGGAAAACTGTAAACTCTTGGGCTGCCCTCCTGTGGCTTCTGGCTTCTGGTGTTCTTTGCCATGTTGCCTCTCCTGATCTTATTTGGAGAAGGGGGGTGATGGTATTGGTGGAAAGCTTGAAGCTGCCCTGGAGGTGGGGCAGCTGCTGACGGTGCCTCTGTGCCCACAGGCTGCCTGCGTCCCGGTCATGCTCAGCAACGGATGGGAGTTGCCGTTCTCGGAAGTGATTGATTGGAACCAAGCTGCCATCATAGGCGATGAGAGATTGTTATTACAGGTAAGGAAGAGACCGCCGCCTTCAGCAGATCAGCTGGGTATTGCTGCCACCATCTAAGTGGACAGGGAAGATGAATCCAGAAGGTCAGGGCTGTAAAAGAGGGTTTTTTTATCATGAAGGGATTGTCTGTGTCAGACTGGCTGTGAACTCATTTAATATGACATCATTCATTATTTGACCTGAAGGTCATTGCAGCCACCAGACCGCATTCTTAAGTGCAGGAGACTTTTTTTTTTTTTTTGCAAAGAGCAGGAAATCTCTTCTGGTGTGGAGCACTTGTATGCCAACCTGAGGTAGACCTGTCCAGGTACTGTGATGAAAGGGAAAACATTTAAGGGTGGATTCTGCTCCTGTCCTTGAAAAATAGTTTGTCCTCTGGGATATCCTCAGGAAAGCAGATATTTTCTCAGGCAGGAGTTATCATCTAACAATTTGGTGGGAAGCAGACTCTCCCTTTTCTGACATGTGGACCATGTAGCATTGCTTTCTGAAGCAGCGTTCCTGTCACTTATTGTTAGTCTTGAGGTCGTAGAACAAAAGTGGGCTGAGAAGTAACAAATTCCCTGCTACTTTCAGCATTCACTTTGGATTTAAATGCAGTATGGTTGTTTTGGCTTTTTTCATCTATGGTAGTGGGTTTTACAGTCCAGGTATACTCTGTAAATTCTGCAGAGAAGTTTATTTTAGGAGAAGTTATTGAAAAATTGTTTTTTCCAAAGTGCCATTGCCCAGCATAAGGCTGAGATCCACAAGATCTGGAATAAACACAAAGTAGCCACTAAGAGAATTTTTTAAAAATTCATTCATTCATTCATTCATTTATTCATTTATTTTAATCCTTGAATTTAGTATGGTCCACAGAGAGAAGCCCTCAAAGGTACAGGTGTGATGGCATCCCAAAACAAAGTATGTTTGCAATGTCATCACATGGTTGTTAACTTGTCTAAAGAAGTAAATATTTGTGAAGAGTTGGCCTAGCAAGCTTTGCAATGTGCTGCCTATTCTACTTAATGTCATACAAGCTGCAAATATAAAAGGGCCATTTGATTTTTGCTTCTGTGGACAGCACATTTTTTCTGAGCAAAATTATGTCTCTCTTTAAATGATAATAATTTGCTGATTTTCATGTTTTCCGGTAATGTGCCATTCGTTCGCTTCATACAGCTGCTTCCATATTGAACAGCTACTGCACTGTTATTAACAGTGTTTTTAAAGAGCTGGCAGAGGGCCTGAATGTCTGCTCTGGGAAATGTTTTTGTTGTGTTACAGTTTTTCATTTCCTGTTTGAGAGCAACTCGGATGTTTTTATTTGCATATTCTCCTCATCATAGCGCTGGGAGAGCTTAATCCAGACTTTCTGCATTTATTTGTGCAGGGTGGTTTTTCCCTCCCCCCTACTCACTGCTGAAATGACCTTTTATTAAAGTTCTAATAATTCTAATGTAATCATGCCAGATTAGTATTAATACATCATTTTCCCTACCTGTCTGTCTGGACAAGTAGATTAATAGGCAAATGCATTTAAAATGGGAACTCTGATTTTTCTTTCCAGCTGTTATAACAGAGCCCCCATCAAGGCTCTTTTTAACCTTGACACTGTGTTTGCTGGCACTCACGAGCATGGTATGGTGTGTAAAATCATAACTTTGTGCAGTAACCTTCATAGTAAGCACCATTTCCTTTCAAAAGGTATAGTGGGGATTGAGTGTTGATTTTATGGGTTGCTTACACACATATGCACACACACCACAAAAGGTTGCACATATTGCAATTTAATGTCTATTGAGAAAATGCTGTATCACCACTATGCAGTAACTTAAATCTTGTCTTTGCTACTGATAATGTTTTTGAGTGTGATTAATACACGTTTGTGCAGCAAGTACAGGTAATGTTTATTATTCTTCTTATTGGAACACATCACGAATAGTGATGTGATCTCTTAGAAAGACATATGCCAATACATCTTTTCAGGTTCTGTCTTTCATACTACTTTTGCAGGTAATATTTTACTTAAAGACCTATATTTACTTAAAGGGCCTACAGGGAAGGGAAATAAAGTAGCATCTTGGACAATCTAACCATTTTCTTCTGCTCCACCTTGCTGCATTGCTAGCTCTCTCATAAGCCCTAAGTCTGTAATATATTAGCAGTGTCTCTAAGATGATGGTCTAAGAGTTGAAGGGCTGAGAGAGCAAAGGTTGTCCCATCTGACGCTGCATTCAGTGGAACCATGGGCACAGTGCGCAGATCTGGTTGCAAACTCTGCAACTAAAGAATTTGCTGGTTCTTGTGAAATTTTTTTACATGTAAATTCCTAAATTATCTTCAGGAAGGTGGTTTCTTGGGAAATCATTTGATTTGGGAATACATGAAAGCAAATTATGATGACCTCCTCTTCTCAGAATATTTTAGGAATAAGCAGAGTGTGTTTTGGTCAGGAAAGAGTTGAATGTGGTGGAATGCAGGCAAACTTCAGAATAAGCTGGAATGCACAAGGACCAAATACACAGCCCAGGTATTTGCTTTTAAAACTAATGACTCAGGTAAAAGATTTATGAGAAGCCACTGTCTGAGAACAAGTTGGCCTAATTTAGTGGTTGGACTCAATGAGCTAAGAGGTCTTTTCCAACTTAAACAATTCCGTGATTCCAGTTAGAAATCACAAAAATGTATGTGCAACAATACAACTGTTCATTTCTAGAAAAAGATGAGCACAAAGCAGCAACATATCTTAAATGCCTTTCTAGTGCTGTGACTCGCCCTCATCACTGAAGCAAAATTCAGTTAAATCCCCTTGATAATGTCACTTTGCATTGTCCAAGTTGTACTGGAGGCCTTGGTCAATGTCCTAAGTTAAAAAATGGCATGTACACACCTTAGTTTCGAGAAGGACATGGGGATGGTGAAAGATGTAGGCATGAAGCCCTTCCCTTCTGATCTAGTGAGCAGTCACATTTTTTAATGAAAAAGTGCTGCAGCAGGACAATTTAGGGTTTATTTGTAAGGCAACTTATACAACAATTAATGTGTAAATTTAATGGAAAGAGGGCAAAAGTAAACACTGTTTTCCCTTGTGAATAATAGATGTTATGGAAGATGTTATTCTTTCCACCTAAGGTAATTAATAAACTGCAATTTGATCCACAGGCTCACAAAAAGTGGAGTCTCACTTAAGGTGTTGGTATGTTTTCCTTAGGGCATTTTAGTGTTGCCATGCTGTGGTAAATGCAGTTCCAGATCCCATTAATATACTTGGAATATGGGAATTATTGTTGAGTTCTCAACCCCTGCAGGTACTAGGTTGTTAAAATACTAGTCCATGAAGAGTTCTGTGGGATGAAAAGCGTGAGGGCTGCATGGAGGAACTCCTTACTATGCCACACCACAAGGCTTCAGGGGTGTAGCTTCATTACCATAAAACAATCAAAAACTAAAAGTAATCAGATTTTAAAAAAATACTATATTCAATATCAGAGGTTATAAAGGGTTGTGTCTCATTTGTTTTGCATCAGGGCTTTAACAGTTGACACACATCTCCCTTGGACATGAGTGCTGAAGCTGTACAACCTGCTAATGGAGGAGAGGGCTTGTCAGTAGCATATTAATTTGATGAGATTGTGTTGTTTCTAAAGCTTCTGACTGTATTACATCTTGTATTACAGATTCCTTCTACAATCAGGTCTATCCATCAGGATAAAATCCTAGCACTTAGACAGCAGACACAGTTCTTGTGGGAGGCTTATTTTTCTTCAGTTGAGAAGATTGTATTGACTACACTAGAGGTGAGTAAAAATTGTCTGAGACCTTGCCAAGCAGCAAGATTTCCGTACCTGTCCAACTGCTCCTGTCCTCAGCTGGCATCAGACCTTGGTTTTCATGACATGCAATTGGTCACTGGAAAAAAGCTCAGCATCTTGATGACTTTTCTCCCCTAAGGAAATACTTTCTTCATTATTGGAATCCACATTAGAAAACTGACACGGTGAAAAATGGGAGCTACTCAACACATGGAAAAGTTGTCATGTGTGATCTTGACTTTGCAAGGCTTTATGGCTTATGAATCACTATCCTTGTCATTCGTAGAAAATGAATTTCTTAAGAAATCCTTCTGGAATTCTTTTTGGAAAAAATGCTACTGTAGAACTCCTTCTTCACTATTCCTTAACATTTTGATGCCTTGTGATGAGGCTGTTGATCTGGCTCAAGGAAAAGAGGGGGCTTGTAAATGTTATGTCCTATCTTCACACACAGGAGAAGGGAAAGGCCTGATCATTCTTATAAATTATTAATAGATAATCATAATTAGATTGGTACTAAAAGGGGAGACAGATGATCTCAAATGTAGAGAGAATCCTTTCTGAATTCAGAGACAGAGGAAAGATGAAAGATGAAAGGCTCTTCAGAAGTAGGGCCCAGGCTGCAATTTCAAAAGCAGGTTTCTTTTCTAACTGTTTTGCAATTTTTCACATAAATTTTTGACACATTTGTACCACTGAAAGGGGCTCACTTTGTAGGTGCAAATGCATTTCTCATGCTAATGCTTCTGCAATTGCACCTGTCTTTGTGCAGAGTTGTAATGCACAGTTGTTAAGGCTCCACATTTCCTGCTGCGCCTGCTTCCCCCTGAAAACTGGAAATGAATGCCCATGGCTGATCAACCTCCAGCTGCTGCAAGGCAGTCTCTTAGGTTTTTCCATGCCAGTGAAGAAAACCAGCCAGGGAGCATTTGCAGAGCCCCTGGCATAGCTATCCTCACAATGCTCCCATTGCCTTCAGAAGAACATGTCTTCATCTGTTTCGCCTGTTGGGAACTGCTCTTCATTCTCAAACTCCTCATAAGCACTGATGAGGTTGTGATAATTATCACAGCCCACACCAGGATCGGACTCACAAAGGTGAAGGCCACGTGCCATTGCTCACAGTTTAATTAACCCTTACAGAAGTGCTCCCAGGGACCACTGTGTGCCTCACACATCATCTGCCTTCCCTGCATGTGCCCTGTTATTGTTAGGGGCTGCTAAAAGGACGGGGCACACGGCTCTCCACACTGCCCCTCTCCTGCCTGTGCTGGGGCTGGACTCGAGGGTGCAAAACCTGCAGCTCCCACAGCCTTGGTGTCCATCACATCAAACTCCAGTGCTCACACGTGTCTTTAGTGCTGCTTTGGGACACATTGGCCCATGCGGTTTCAGGAGCCCAAGGGACAGCAAAACCTCTAAAGCTGAAGCAGATGGGTAACCAGCAAGCTGGAGTTTCTGCTCAGAGCAGAAAAAACAAAGTGAAGACAAAAGTCTTCCTGGAAGATACAGTTTAATGAAACCAATTAATGTATGCCTGGTGTTGATGTTCTGGGCTTTTTCATTTGTTTGGGAGACTGATTTTGATTTGAGATTTTTTTTTGTTATTTTTTTAATTCAGGACTCTCAATCTTTTGAGACAGCTAAGAGTGATTCTTTTTTTTTCACTCATTTCACATTTCAACTTGCCTAAGTAAAGTCCCAAATTAACTTTCCCTAGGAAAGGATTCAAACAGTTGAGAGTGACTTCTGTTGTCTGAAACCTGAAAACAGTATATCCACTTCTTAAAATCTAATGCCTGGAAGTAAATTCCTAGCAGGATTTTTTTTTTTTTTTTTGTGGATGTGATCCAGCTTCTGTTGTAATACTGTTGTGTCAGGGTGCTCTGATGGTTCTAGATATCATCAGAATAATCACTTGCCCGCTAACTGCAGTGCCAGTATATGTCCCTCTCTGAGGATATCAGCACAGAAAATGTCTTCACCAAATCAGATGTCTGAAAGGACATCACAGCCCTTTATTCTGCACACCGCTGGAAACCTTAAATCACATTTTAAGTTCCTTGATCATCTCACAGCATTTGGTGATTGTTGTGGTTTAACCCCAGCCAG
>VZUA01000567.1:0-10075 GCA_013401035.1 Horornis vulcanius | reverse complement strand
AAATAAAATAAAATAAAAAAATAAAAATAGCTGGTAAGCCAATGGCAGATGTGTAGGAGAAGGATTATCAGCCACTTATGGCAGGACAGAGGTGGAAGGGCCCACAGGGGTTTCAGGGTTGCTGAGGATGAGGAAGCTGGCCAAAAACTCCTGATGCAGCAAGGAGAAGCTGGCTGCTGCCTCAGCAAGGGCCACTGCTTCACCCAGGCACCTGTACACCCAGGAAGGCAGAGCTGTGTCCCTTCACCATTGTGCAGTATAACCCTGCCATCCTCTTTCCTGGTGGCCTTCAGCCCTGGGGCTGCTGCCTCTGCTTATTAGTGGAGTTATTATTATTATTAGAGTACTTATTATATTTGGCTCTCCAGTCTGATGTCTGCACCAAGCAATGGGAATAACTGGGATTTCCTGGCACAGAAGAGGAACTTGGGAACCTGCCCTCTCTAAAGAGCTGTGCTCTGCTGCACCAGCAGGCATAAGGAATATTGCTACTCCATTGCAGCTTAACTCACCAGGCTGCAGTGCTCCTCTTTTGAACCCTTCTCTCTAGGTTTGCTGCTGATATGTAGATGGGAAGGGGAAGGGGGGAAGAACTTTACTGTGCAAGTGACTGCACACTGGAACAGACTGCCCAGAGAATTTGTGGAGTCTTCCTCACTGGAGATATTCAAGAACCACCTGGACACAATTCTGTGCCACGAGTTCTGGGATGGCCCTGCTTGAACAGGGAGGTTGGACCAGATGACTCCCTGTGGTCCCTTCAGCCTGACCCATCCTGGGATTCTGTGAAAGCCTAGGCAAGGACAAAGACTCAGTCTAGACTTGGGGTTTTATCAAGGCCAGCAGCAGCCATTGCAATCATTGATGCTCTCCCACTACAAATCATCTCAAAAGCCACCCAGGCTCATAAGTCACCACATAAAAGATAGTGAAGGAAGCCTTCATAACTTCTGTGTCCTTCCACATACTCAAGTCTTTGAAGGCATTTTTTCCTAATTGTCATGGCTTGAGCAGGTCTTTCCGTGGCCACTAAGGGTGCTGAGTGCCTGGGAGGAGGGTTTCAGAGCAGCCCAGCATCTCTCTGTCACAAAGCTGCAGTGCTGGTGCCCTTTGGTACCCAGGCTGTCCTCCCAGAAGGAGGACCATGAATGTCCCCAGAGATGGTTGGGGTCTAGGGCTGTCCTTGAGAGCTGTCATAACGCATGAGCCTTGTTGTCGAGTCTCCTTTACATATGCCCTGGCTTTTGTTGCTGTTGGTATTATTAGTTTTGTTTTCTTATAGCAGATCCTGATGGCACGATTCGGATGGCAGGAAACTCTCCCTCCTCTGAGCCAGTGAAGAAAAGGGGATTAATTTTCTCTGTTGCCTGCCCGCAGCCCACACATCACAGATGATCCTTTCTGATGGAAACCCAGGACTGGGGGCCATGGAGCAACCTGGGGCAAGACCTTCTGTTGAGAAGCAGTGCTGCCTGCAGGAGGAGTGGGGCTGGGGCCAGCCAGTGGGTTGGTTAGCACAGGAATAATCCCTGGGGCCACTGCTGCTCCATCAGGGAAACATGCTGCGAAGCACGAATTAATCCCAAGTAGAAGAGGTTGGGGTGGCAGCTCCCTTTCCATCCTCCCAGGGATTTCTGCTGGTGTCTGCAAGCTGTAAACAGCTCTTAAGAGCACTTACCAAATAGGAAGCACTTGTACCTCTCCACACAAGTATATATTCTAGACAAGAGGTGCGCAGGGCCCTGGGAGTCTTGCTGCATTTCCGTGCCGCTGGGAAGCACTGGGACAGGTTTCAAGGAGAGAGGCTGCATCAGGCTCATTTCCAGCTCTGTTGTCTGCCATTGCCTAAGGAGGGCAAAAATACAAATAGGGCACCCAGAAACAAGGCATCTGTAGGTTTACACTCCTCCATTCCTAGAAACAGTGCCAGTTTTCACTGCTGCCTGGCACTGGGAGGGTGAAATGCATAACACATGGCAGCAGAGCTGACTGAGACAAAGCTGTAAGCCCTCTGACTGCAGTGAGAGTGATGAGTGTCTAGCCCTGTCTCTCTAGCTGGTCAATACGTGACCAAGCAGTATGTGACATTGCTGGGTATCAGGCACAGGCTGCTCAGGGCCTCTGGCACCTTCTCTGCTAGCCCAGGTCCACCAGAGCAATGCTGGCCATGACTCACATGCAAGATGCACGCTGTCCTTTCCTCAAAGCACTGAGATCTGTGACATCCAGGCAAGCCAAAAGACACCCTCTGTACATGCATTGCAATTTTTGGGTCTGTCAGCAGGTCGTCTGATGGTCACAACATACAGGTGCTGTCACAGGTTTCAGTGAACATCACTGCCTCGTCCTTCTCTGAAACAGCCATCATTAGACATTGCTGACACCCTGCATTTGCATGGATTTGATTATGTGGCAAAGTAGACTGGAGCCTTTCTGTTAAGAAGCCAGGGGCAGAACATCTCATTTGCCTCTCCTCTCATTCACTTCCTGCCTATGTGCAAACTAAATTTGAGTGATGGTGCAGCAACAGGCACCCTTGGCAAAGCATAGCCCAGGAGGAGCACAGAGTGAGGGAAATCACAAGTTTACCATTTCTTCACCTCAGTGTGCTGTCTTCAGGCTCCTTGGGGTGTGCAAGGCAGCAGGCAGGCCAGGTTCACAGGATCTCTGCCCAGCCACCAGCTTTTCTACACCCTCCTGACCCAAAAGCAAAATGGTAGTGATGACTTGCCAAGAAATAATTGCATGAATTTTCATGAGCCCAGTTTTCTTTCCACTCTTGCCTATGTCCACTGTTTGACCCTTGGGGAAAAGGCATAAATGAAGATCCCTCAGACAGTTCTGTCACGCTGATGGATCTATTTTGCCATTTGAATGCACAAGGGAATTGATGCTTTCACATTAATGGGGTGAAATATGCTCTGTTCCTTGAAGTCTGAGGCAAGAGCAGAGCCTCTGAGCTTTCTCCTTTCAATAGCTACAAAATGCCAAGAGAAAGTGCAACTGACCCTCAATGCAAATTACGTGATACTGGTAAAACAAGAACACTTCAACCAGAAAGGTTTTAGCTCTAAGCAGCACAGAGGCTTGTTTGCTGTGAGGAAAGCATGAATATGAGAAATCAGGTGTAGTGCTTAGGGCTCTGCTTAGGTCCTGCTGTGGTTTGACACCAGCTCTGCTCTCACTGAACCTTTGATTTCACACACACACACATCTTTTCTTGCTCTTTTGTTTTCAGCTGAGATGAACAACAACAAATGGTCATAAACCAGCAAGACAGCAAGGGAGAAGGAGAGAGGACATGCATGCTCCTGGTGGTGAAACAGTGTTAGCATGAACTGCAAAAGGCACTGCTGCAAACCTGATAAGAGGGAACTCACATGCTGGGACCTGTTCAGGCTTAGAGAGTTGTTTGCAGTACCTGTGCCATTATTAGCCCCACATGTCCCATAAGCAGAGAAACAGCATGGAGCAGAATGCCAGCAGGTCACAATTGCAGAGTGGGAGGGAACACAGCAGGACAAGTGACAACCATCCTCATCCGGGGACCAGACACCCAAGTGTTCCACACAGCAAGTGCAGCAAAGACACAGATGCAGTGAGTGAGCCACTGGATTTATCAGTAAAGTAACATCATCAAAATTGTACAAAGCTGGACTTCAAAGGATAACTTTAAGTGGCACCAGACTCTGGACTGTTGAAGCAGGTACTGTTCAAGAAACATGGGTAGTGTGTGCTCAGGGCTCGCTGCACAGCTCTCCTTAAGGATGTGCATGTTTTGGGCCCACATTTGAGGCACCTGTTTCTGAAGACATAGCCCCGGGGCTTAATTTTATAGCTACCTTCAGTGATAACCAGTACATCCAAGCAGTCAAAGAATGCAGTTACACACGTGGCCAGCTGCAAGCAGAGCAATAACTCATGAAATCTTTCATACTTTGCAAACAAAGAGCAACCTTATCATCTATGTTGGTATATATAAAAAAAAAGCCAAGGCAGGGCAAGGTAGAGTGAAGTTCCACAGGCTGTGCAGAAATCAGTGGTGTGCAGTGGCACCTTGGCTGCAGCCTTTGGGTGCATCAGTGGCCTGTGCACAAAAGAGGTCTCAGGAGCCACCCAGAGGACTGGATTTTTCCCTGGGCACCTGTTGTGGTTTAACCTCAGCACTAAGCACTACTGGGATATGAGCTGCTCACTTAACTCCCCCAGCCAGTGGGATGGAAGAGAACTGGAAGGGTAAAGTGGAAAAGCTCATGGTTTAGAATAAGAGCAGCTTAATAATTGAACCAAAATATAACAGCAATAATACTAAGTTGTAATAAAATGACAAAAAAATAATAATAGAGAAAAATAAGCCAAGAATTGATGGGTACCTAAAGACACAAACAAGTCAGTATCTAGAATTGCAGACTATAATCTAGAGTGTTTCTAAAAAGCTCAGTAAGTGCTTAGATGCCTCATGGGCCTGAATCATCTACAAACCCCAGCCCTCAGCCAGCATTGCTAATACATTCTTGGCCAATATAACATGTCTGAAGAAACATTTTAATGCATGTTCCATTCAGTAAAATGTTACAGCATCAGTATAGCTCCTTTGAAGGGGGCATTTAAGGACACAGGTAGCAAGGGATGCAGAAAACATACCTGCTGTTGCAGGAAAGGTTATTGCAGAGGAAAAAAATGACAGATTATTGTTACCAGTCCTCTGCTGTGACAATGAACTGCACCCGGGGGTGAAAAATTTCTCTTTTCCTGGGTCACATTTGGTGAGATCTCAAATCAGAGAAAGTAAACCACAGCCCATGGTGAGCTTCCTCCTGTTTCCTTGATTTGCTTCACTCACGTGACCTTTCACAATCAAAACTTCAACTTCTGCTCAGCAATGCTCCAAAGAGGTGGACTGGGAGAGCTGTGTGCTCTGCTTTCAAGTGTTTCTTGTGACAAAGCTTTATCACTCTGGCAGTGGGTAAAAATCATGCTTATTCTGGTCTTGGTGTAGTTTAAACTGAATAATAATTTCACAAAGCAGCTATTAGGATAAATTTGTAAATGCAGTGAACAGAGGTGTTTTGAATGAGTAGATTATAGTATGTGTGCTGTCCATAGGGCTTTCCTCTTCTGTTTCCAAAGAAAGCTCTCAAAACAGGTCAAAGTCTGGGCACTTTGGGGATTCAGCCTTTGTCTCTACTTGCAGAGGTTGGCACCAGGCTTGCACCAAGCCACATCTGTTGGCAAATGACAAACACCTTTCCTGACAATTGGTGGTCCAGCATCACTCCAGCAGGACAAATACTGAAGGAAGGAAGACCAGTGGGATGGCAGGATAGGGTTTAGCCTTCCCACAGTGAGTTGGAGTCCATTATACGGCTCAGGGGTGACAAGTGGCCCATCCCCAAAGGACAGCTTCCACCACCATGTGCCAACACTACAAACCATCCAGGAAATTCAGGGGAGCAGTGAGAGACATGGGCACACCAAAGGCCACATCCCCCTTGCCTGGGGCAGAGAGGATGAACGGCTGGGAGGGTCAGTGGTCGGGAGAGCCCGTCATATAGGTTAAAACCACACATACTCTCTCCAGTCTGACTCTTGTTTCCTGGAAAAAGTTTTATTGCCACTGAAATGCTTCATGCTCTGTGAAGCCCTTGCCAGCTGGAATCATCTCTTTGCACCTGTCTTTTTGTTTACACAAATCCCTTCTCTAATAGAGCTAATCACTCCGCTTTGATAAATCTGCCAGGCCCCCGATATGAGCTCCCCCCACGCTAAACAAACAGACCATTGTCTCAGCAGGGCCAGCCAGCCTGTTAATGGTTAAACTGGGAGAGGGCAGGATGGGGGGAAAGAGGCATGGGCCACTGGCAGCCTCTTTCTTTTTCTTCCCCCAAACCTGCAGGTTTCTCCATCTCTTGTGGGGGCTCAAAACTCTGCCTGGGTCCCTGATGTCAGCTGGGGATACCAAGCATGGTCTGACTGCCTGGGGATGTGCAATTCACTGGGAAGCATCCAGGGCCAGGATCTAAGGTGGGATGGCCATCCCCAAAAGAGGAGTGATGGGGCAGAGAAAGGTACTTTTAGGATGTACTGAGAAGGACATTAGGCAGGACAGAAAAAAGTTAAGTCAGTCTGAAGCCAGAACACTGAGGTTTAAGAGTGTCCCGAGTAAGGAGTGTTGACTATCAAGAGAAGAAAGCTGGAGACAGAAAAATGAAAGCTTGGGCATCAAATAACAAAATCTAGTTAAAAGCAAGGAACGGGAGATATTTGACTTCATCAGTGCTTTCCTCCAGCAGATCTCCTCCAGCTTTGGAGACCTGGTCAATGCCAAAACCTTGGAGTAATGCAGCACCAACAGAACACCACGTTGTTCCCAGTGCTCTGCTTGCACCCACATAACCCTCCATTTAAAGTGGGTGATGCTATGACAAACACAACTTTGCTGCAGATTTCTCTCCCTTGGGGAAGCACTCAACGAACTGCTTCCCATCACAGAGCCTTGGCTGGTCATTTTCCAGCTCGTGTTGCTGATCTGAAGAATCACCTCTGGTGACACTGCTATGCAGACTTCTGCACGCATAAGGTGAGCAAATGCAGAAGTTTTGACATGCTGCTTCATGGTAATTGAGCAATGCCTGCAAAATTTGGTCGTGCCATCTAGCTCCAAGGCAGAGCAGCAAACAAACATTAGCTGACAGCCCTTTGCTGATATTAGCTGCATCTGTAGGAAGATGTTTGAATGCAACAGCCAGGAAAGCTCTTTAGTAAGTTGTAATCAGCCTTGCGGTGTTCAGATGAAACCAGTATACCCTTTACACCAGCTAACAAATCCGTCAGCACCGGTGGATGATTTCTGGATTGCTTTGCTTGGGCCTGCTGTGTGCCTCAGGCAAGCATTATTTGTTTAAGCAGAGAGACAGGAGGTGCCCCGGAGGCAGCTCTGGCAGCCTCAGTTACAATCTAAGCACCAAACAAGGATTCAGCCTTGTGTCCCATCTGCATTTGCATAGTGTCCAGCCCACCCACATCCCCACAACCATCAAATAACCCTGTGTACCTTGATGTCTTTCATGGCTATAAAGGAAGAAGCAGCTTCCAGGTTATTGTTGTTTGGAGATGCACAGCATCTCCAAATCGTCCCTTAAGATCCCAACCTAAAATGTGTGTACTTGTGCATCAACGCTTTAGGTCCTTTGAGCTGTGCTCTTGAGAGGCAGAGAGCTCTTCAGCTGAGGCTGGCACTGGTTGCAGGCTGGAAAGGGGTAGAGGGAAATGGCATCAGAGCTGCCACAGCAGCATCCTGCCCTGAGCCCCTGCAAACACTGATGCTGCTTTGCGGGAGGTGCCGCACGCTTGAGACCCGGAGATTAACTCCCTGCTGGGAAGGGTGAGGTGGCTTACCGTGAGATTGCCAAAATGTACGATTAGGGACTTGTTCGTGCACGGTCTAATCCTTCTCCGCTGCTTGTGTGGGTGCAGGAGCCTTCCAGCTCCTTTATACCCACCTCCAGAACAGGACAAAACTTGTGCCTGAGGAACTCGGCGATGCAGGGGAGCTGCGAGGTCAAGAGCCTGGCAGCGCCCGGCGAGGGATTACACACGGTACAGGGAGAGAAAACAATAGCAGGAACCAAGGCTGATATAAGACACTAAGAGGTTTAAACCACCGATCGCTTCAGCAAGCACTCGGATCCGGAGGCATCGCTCAGCAGTGCAGCGGCAGAGGAAGGCAGGGCAGATGCGGGTGTGGGTGCGAGAGCTGGCTTTACTGCAGCGGTGGGTGCAGTGAAACAAGCAGGCAGCCCCCCCCGCCTCCCAGCCACCCGGGCACGGGCACACAGCGAGCACACGCGCGGCAACAGGAGGGCTTTTCTCCCTTCTTCCCCGAACAATTAATGTCAATGCGGAGAGGCAGGTGCTTCTGGCGCCCTGCCCTCCGTTCTGTTTACAGAACACTCCTTGAAGATTATTTGTGTTGAAATCTTTCAGCTTTTCTCTCTCTCNTTTTTT
This sequence comes from Horornis vulcanius, assembly GCA_013401035.1. NCBI lineage: Eukaryota > Metazoa > Chordata > Aves > Passeriformes > Scotocercidae > Horornis > Horornis vulcanius. Next base: position 2,068 of record VZUA01000567.1, on the reverse strand, counting down.
TTTTTTTCTTTTTTCCCCTCCCCGCACCTTGTTAGCATTCTTCCAGCCAGTTTTGGTGCCCCGCGGGCCCCGGGCGAGCAGCCCGGCTGCGCCCGAGTAGCGGCGGAAGCCCGGGCAGGGCCGGGGGGAGCGGAGCGGGGCTCGCCGGCAGCATCCTCCCGCTTCTTTGTGCCCGCGGGGAGCGGAGCGAAGGGGGCCATTGTCCAAGGGCTGCTGCTGACCCCGCCATTTCCATCTGAAAAGCCGCTTTCAAGGGAAAGGGGCAGCTCCCGTGCCCTCGCCTCGCCGCGAACCCCCTCCTTCCACCTTTCTCCCTCGCTCAGGCTGCCTGTGTCTCCTCGCCCCTCCTGTCCTTCCTCCTCTCCTCTTCTTCCTGCTCCCCCTCGCTCTGTGCCCAGCATCTTCATTCTCTCCCCCTTCTCCTCCAGCTCGGGAAGCACCCGTGCAGGTTGTCCCGGGTGAAAGAGAGGGAAAAGAGGTGGGAACAATTGCGACAGTTCCAGCCAAAGCCCTCGGTGAGATGCAAGATGCTCGTCTCTCCTTGGAGCATGAAAAATCCCAGCTGTGGCTCTGCAGAGCCTTTTGTTACCCATCTCAGCCGTAGAAATCCTTCAGCCATGTTTATAAAGAGATAGCACGGGGTCAATGGAATAGGCACGGCCTCTTTTCTTCCGGCCCTCTTGAAAGCATTCCCTTTTAATGGTAAAATGCATGAAAAATTAGATCGCTGGGTGTATCACCTTCCTGAGGGATAGGTACAGCAAACCCAGGGATTTACAAAGAATCACACAAGTTCCTGCATTAAACATCTTTATTGCCTTTCAAATCCACTCACTTGTGTGCACATTTGTACTCATCACCCCTGCCAGGCTCGAGGCAGATGGAAGTGAGGCTTCAGGGGCACCCCACACTCCCATCCACCCCTGGCTGCTCCTCACTCTAAATCCCACTCAGCGACGACAGAGCCACCATTCTGGAGTGAGTCACCCCGGTGAGACAGACAGTCTGTCGGGAGCTTTATGGTCCTCTTCCCACCATTTCAAAACAGAAAGTGGCTAAAACAGGTTTCAAGCAGTGTTTGAAGGCTGCAAAAGATTGAGACAAAAGACAACAGTGCACTCATTTTTAAAATATTTTTAGGGTTTTTTTTAATGAAAACTGACACTGAAATCTGTCATAAAAATTCCCATTAATTTCATCCCCACCAGAATTTTGCTCCACATGCTGGGTATGGTTCTGCTCAGCAGCAGCCTGTGATCCTCCCTGCAGGAGTGAGGGGGGCTTCCAGCAGCTCCCCATCTGAAGGAGTCCATCACTAAATGCTGGGTGAGCATCCCTAACATTCACTCAGAGGAAGAAGGTGACCTTGCATGGCATCTGCATCCACTCAGCACCTCCTCTGGGCTCCCAAGCAGCAGTGGTCAGGCTGAACTCTTGCTCTACCCAGTCACTGAGTTTTAGTAAACAATGATGAATGCTCTGGTTAAACTGTTGCAGCAGTATAGCTCAGCCAAATATTTCTCTGCCTGTAAAATAAGCAAACAACCAACCGTTTAAGTTGATTGGTGGCAGGAAAAAAAAAATGGCATATTGCAGAATAAACTCCTGAGGCATTAAGAAACCACGTGGAGAAACTGTCCAGCACGAAATGAGACATGCAAGCTTTTATGCTTTGCAGTGTGCAGCCAACACGTGAGTGGGACAGCTGAGTGTAGTGGCAGCAGAGAGGAGATTTAACACAGACTGGTGTAGTATTTCCAGCTGGTTCTTTAGTAAGAGAGATGTTTAAATCTTCATCTTGAAATGACAGGCCAAATGACTTTCTGTCACTTTGTTATCGTCATGTTGTTTTCTCTGCTGCTGTTGCTGCTGGTCCTCACACAGCAGTCAGCATTTCTGCTGACAAAAAGAAGTCTAACTGTGTCAATTTTGATAGTTCTTTGTTCCATTCATCCTACTGAACTGGGATCAACATCTCTGGCAGATTTATTGTGGCAGAGATATTCCAAGCAGCCAGGCAGTGAGGGCAAATGCCCCATGAGCCCCTGGGCAGCTGCCCAGCAGCCAA
>VZUA01000562.1:1783-38141 GCA_013401035.1 Horornis vulcanius | reverse complement strand
GGTGCTCCTCACAGACCTACAGCCTCAGCTGCACAAGGACAGGGACAGTTCTCCTGGAGCAGGGTTCCAGTCCTGCCTGTCATGTTTGGTGCAGTCCCACTATGCCCCAGGCCAGCTGGGCCCAGGGAGAACTGGGACCATTCACTCAGTGGGAATTTGTGAGGGGGACAGAACACGGCCTGCAGTTAGGAGAAGTGGTAAGAGGTGTCTTCCTCCCATCAGTCACACAGGCATAAAAAGGAGCATAGAGTATTTTCCTGAGGATAGCAAGAAAGACCCACTCATCCTGGAATTCATTATGGTGTTTGGGGATTCTGGTAAAAAATTAGTGCAAACTCTTCCCCCGCCCTTCTTGATGTAGCTTAGCACTGATATAAATTCAGATGATGATTCTTTAGGACTCCCTCTTGTTACCTCAGAAACGTCTAGCTTTTCCAGCTGCATGTGCAATATGCTGTCTGTCTGGGCTTCATTTTACATGGAACAGGACACAAGTACAGAGAGACACAAATTTTCACTGCTGGGAACTCCTAGGGAATGTGAGAGAACTGGAAGCCAGCGAGGAACTAGCTCTGATCTTTTGGAATCATGGGAACCTGCAGTAGCAGGGTATGAAACATCATTATTCTGTTAAATTAGACTATTAATTCAGCTCGGGATCCTATGGCCACTGCATAATGTGCAGCACTTAGTTCTGCTCACGCAGTCCTCGCTAATGCTCTGGGAACACTGTGTGCCCTAGGAGGGATGTGAAGGACTGCGCCAGAAATTACTACTGATCTTAACACCACATCCATATGGCTGAGGGGCCTGTTAACCTATACAATTCATTGAGGATGTTTCCATCTGTGAATAGGTCCCATTATACCCTAATTGTGTCAGACTAAATGTATTTCTAAAATATTTGCAGAAATTAATATTTATAACAGACATTAAGCCTAATCCAGCCCTACTTCTGGCTTCCCCTCACCTGAGTTGATTTCTCTGGCTATTCTGGAGAGGGGAGGTTGTCCCATGTGAGCACCAGATACTGGGAACCATACAGTCTTTTATTTTTTGTTAAAACAAAATGCTATGTAGGGAAATAAAAGACAATGCCTACAATAAACACTTCACCTCAGTGAGTTTGCAATGGAAAGAATCGGTGTGGGATTCATTCTGACTCCCTATGGCTCCCTGCCCAGGGCTGCAGGGGTAGCCCAGCTGTTTGCAATGAGGGGTAATGCCAATATCCCATCCAGGTCTGGACTGNCTTCTGGCTTCCCCTCACCTGAGTTGATTTCTCTGGCTATTCTGGAGAGGGGAGGTTGTCCCATGTGAGCACCAGACACTGGGAACCATACAGTCTTTTACTTTTGTTAAAACAAAATGCTATGTAGGGAAATAAAAGACAATGCCTACAATAAACACTTCACCTCAGTGAGTTTGCAATGGAAAGAATCGGTGTGGGATTCATTCTGACTCCCTATGGCTCCCTGCCCAGGGCTGCAGGGGTAGCCCAGCTGTTTGCAATGAGGGGTAATGCCAATATCCCATCCAGGTCTGGACTGACCAAGAGCACAGCAGTGATGGGGGGGGTATTGCCTTCACCTGGGCACAGGGGCTCTGGTTCTGCAATGGTGAAAACAAGTGAACAGGTGAAAACAGCCTGACCTGGAGCTGGCATCCTACCAATTGCTGAGCAGCTGGAAGTAAAAAGGGAGAAGCACAGGTGGCTTCTTTTTCTGTTGGTGCTGGGAATGGCTATGACCCCCACATCAGAAAGCTACTGGCCAGCAAGGCTGGAAGAGGACTGAGCAGCTGAGAGTCCAGAGTTCATCCTGGGGGCTGGGACCTGCAGCAGCCTGCTCCTCCATTCGGCACGTCTCAAAAGACAGCTGGCTTCTGAGAGGTGACTCTTTGTACTTTCACCTTTTCACAGTAGTGACCGGTGTTATGTGGAATAGGAAATATTTTAGTCAACATGCTGCCTCTTAACTTGTAAATCCTATTGAGTTCTCCTTTTAATTGGTTCCCTTGTCTCTGAACAATGTTTTTTTTCCAAGTGATAAGTAGTCACCATGCAGGTATCAGACTGAGGATGAGGCTTGGAAAATTGGTCCTTAAATCCACACTTGCATGCTGACACCAGCTGCCAAGTTCTTGAGGGGCTCAGCACTCAGCACAAGCACTGCCCCTTACATTAGTGAGTAATTTTGGTCTGTGGCCAAACGACACCCCTGTCTGCATTGCCACAAAGGCTGTTGTAAGGCTACTTAGTGAACAGCACCACAGAAAGAGCTCAGTGTCACTTCTTAGTTAGAAGGAGAACAGAAATGCTCAACACAGCCACAGCATATCAATCCTTACTTTAGTGACCCTGAAAGACATGTGAGACTGAGCTGCAGCTTGAACACTCTGCCTTTGCTGACAACAGCTTTTCTAAATTTTTACCTTTCTCAGTAGAGGAAGAAAAAGTGACAGAACAAAAATAACAGTAGCAAAGGTAGCCACAGCAAGCAACATTAACTCTCTTCTCCCTCTGGTTTTCAACCTCTCATATTATCAGAAAACTCAAGGTCCACACACCTTTTTCAGTACTCATTCAGGCAGGCAAAGGGATGTTTTGCAAAATTCCATGACCAAGTTCTGGGCCTGTCTGACTAAACAGGTGATGCCACGTGTGTGTACCTGTGTGCACTGGAAATCACAGGGGTTTGTGTACTTCAGTATTGGTGGGTGGCTTCTGTGGGAGAACACCTGGGGTGGTTGTCAGGGGCATCTTTTAAATGTGAGTTTGGACTTTGTGATAACAGAGACTGTCTCAGGTTATTGCCTTTGTCTGTTTATCCATCTGGTAGAACACGGTGAGACAAAGGTGAGGTGTAACCTGCAGGTGTGACTGAGGTCCCAGATAAACCAGCACTGCAGAGGGGCATCAGGTGAGCACCCAGTGAGTTCCAGAGCAAGAGGTGTGTGCAGGCAGGGGGACTGCTGGATGAATCCAGCTGTGAGAGGTGTGGCTGGGCTGTTCTGCCAACACTGAGCCAGTAAGATATGACAATGGCTGCTAGGTCAGGTGTAATTACAAGCTTGTCATCTGCTTGCTTTTGAGGCTTGCAGTGTTAGAGGGAAGTACATACACCTTTGCCATGCTAACATGAGGCACTGACACTTGGTGTGGGAACTCAGGCACTCAAGAGCATCCTCTGAGAGCACTAACGGTGCCGGATCGGCTCGCATGCTATTCATATATTTATTTAGTATTTGCTTGAAGAACCAGGCCAATGTTTTTGAAAGCACATTTAACTATACCATATGCCTACTTAAATCATCCCTATCAAACAAGTTGTGGGTTGCTGCTCTGGTTCATTCTGTGTTCCCTTCCCAATGTGTTTATGTGCGTTTATCCAATTTGCTCTGTTCCTCGTGCCAAATGGCAGGTCTGAGATCCCAGCCAGGCAGGGGCAGCTGTGCTATTGTTGGTGTCTAACAAAACAAGAGGTCATGGTCTGGGCCTGCAGCTCTAGCTCTAATGACAGCTTGTATTGGACATTATGGGGAAGTCACAGGGTAATCAGGGTTCATGGGCGCTCAGAAGTAGGAATAAACCTTAACTTGTCCCTTGGTAACTAAATACTCAAGTCTCACTTTTAAGACATAATTCCTGTGCAAATTAGCCTCTTGCAAAATATTCTGTTTGCTTTATTGCCGTAATTCCTTCCTCTGTCTGGAAAACACCCAACTTTAAACAGACCCACCACAAAAAGCCAAAACCTGAAAAACCAAGCAACAGCCTAGTTGGAAGGATCTCTCCTGCATGGAACTGATCCTAGCTGTTCTCACTTCTAAGACTGATGAGAGTTATGAGCTGTGCCAACCTAGGAAGCGACTGCCCACAGAAAGGAGTAGGCTTTTGTCCTCCACGGGAGAACTCTCTCCTCCCTCTAAGGTTGTTCCAAGTCCAGCCCAGCAGTTCAGGCAGTGACACAGCAAGGCATGATCATTCCCAATGCCCTCTGTTCAGCAAGAGATCAATCTGCAGGGCTCGGGAATTCTAAACTCTCTGCTCCTTGGGTGACCTGACACTTTATCCCCTCTCCTGCTGCCTTTCAGCCCAGAAGGCAAGAGTCTCTAAGCTATTGAAAAGAGTGTTCCTTGGAGCTGCACGCCAGCTCTGAGACACCAGAGCAGGCTGCAGTGTCTGGGCGGCTGAGGAGAGGAGACACAAGTCCCTGGAGCCACCCGGGGAGTGTGCAGCTGCTGTGAGGCTGCCTGGCTGCAGCACTGCTGTGCTGCTCAGCATGGAAAAGGGAGCACTGGGAAAATAGCACATCTGTCACCCACACACAGCCACAACCTCCACTCAGGGCAGCACCAGATGTGTTTATTCAAAGCATGTACTAACTAGCTACTTAATGGCTTAGAATTATTAGCCACAAGTTAATTAGACAAACATATTCACCATCAGTCACCTTACAAAGCATCACTTCTTCAACACTGCTTGTACTTCCTGAGTGTCTTTATCAAGCACAGGAAAACAGGAGGGGAATACTACAAATTCCATAAAGGAGCTGCAGCAAGAAATCAATGTGTGAAAGGTGTTCATGGTGTCCTAGTGAATGCCAGAGTGCACAGGTAATGCCTTAGCTGAGTGCCTCTCTGTGCTGCCAGCACAATGGCAGGGAGGAAGCAGTGAGACTTAAGAGCCTGCAGCTGATGGGGAAGAAAAGGGAAGTACCAGTGGAAAAAACTACTCCTTGGTATAGTTAAATGAAATTTGCAAAGTACTGCTGCTGCATGTACTGGGTATATGCCTGGGGTTCAAGCACTTGCTTGGCATCCTGCCTGCACAATGAATTTGGGACCACCACTGTCCCAAGGGCACAGGGTCTGGTTCCCCAAGATATGAGATTTAAAAGCAGTTTTTCAGTTCCTGGCTCCCGGGTCTCAGGCAGCAGTGAATGGAGTAAAGGCAGAAGAGAATCTATCTTTGGGTAGCAGGGACAGTCAGGATCCCTGGTTGGGAGCCTGCCATGACAACCGCTCCATAGAACACCTTCCAGCTGCTCTCCAAAGGGACAGCAGTCTGGAAACCCAGTGAGGTTATCTGAAGAATGGCACCCACAATCCATTCATCTTCTCTGTGCCTGTTTGCTTTCATGTGTCCATGCTTTTCCCCTTAAATCTGGTGCTGGTATTAATAAAAGTGACACTTGGAAAATGGAAAGCAAAGTTCAAGGTAGCCCTATTCTCTTGTCATGGAAACATCTTGCACCTAGAAATGCTAGAGCCCCTAGAGCTGAATGTGAGGCATGTGATGGGTAACAGATTACCTCCTGCATTGCTTTGTGCTAAGTGAGCTGCCCCAGACTCCATCAGCTCCTTGGAAACTGCAGGTAACCAAGAATTTGGCAGTACAGGAGTAGTCATTTTCCTTCTTACCACCCAGAAAATAATTTCTATTGAATCTTTGCTCTTTAAGTGCCACCACCTGTTTGTGTTGGACAGGATGTAGGAAGTGATAAATGGAAGCTGAAGACAGCAGCATATGAATAGAGGGCAAATAAGGTCATTAACAGCAGCAGTGTGGACTGTCCTACCTTGGCATGCAAGCTGATCATCAAGTTGAGGTACCTGTGAGAGAAGTTTCACTTAGACTCAGGTTTAGGCTGGGATTTGTCTTTTTTTGGCTCTGTTATTCCTTAGGCTTCTGAGCCCAAGGAGAAGGACACTGCATACTTCTGTCCTAGCAAAACCTGAGTTCAAGTGCAGGATGCACAAAGATGGAAGCTGGCCAGCACTGCAGCTGCATGAAAGAACAGACTTCTGTAGCTCCCTGAACTATTTTAAGAACAATGACAATTCCTCAGCCTGTTGGTTCACTTTGAATAATCCACTGCCTAGCCTACATCCATCCTTTCTTGTCTGGCTTACAGGAGAGTCTGCACAAGATTGTATGTTTGCAGTAGGCACCAACAAATCCAAAATGTTACTGTGATATTCCAGTGAGAAATGAGAGTTCAAACAGACTAACATAAGTAATAGTCACATAACTATTCACTAGAAGCATTTCAGTAAAAGTGTTTTGTTGTGCTAGTTTAAACTGTAGTTGTGGGGGGACAGATGGAGATGGTGCTGAAGGCAATCTTACCCTTCATCTATTACAGCTGTGTTAATTATCCAAGAGTGGGAGCAGCCTTGCCCTCCCAGCTACGGTGTGATAAAGAGTGGGTTAGCTGGAAGGGGGTTCCCTTGCAGTGAGCTGGAGTCTGCTGGCCATGCTGTGAGGAGGAAGGGACAGGAGGGGTCAGATGCTGTACACAGGACAGACAGGGATAGGTGGCCATGCTGGGGACAGGAAGGAGTGAGCCACAACTGGAGAAAGGAAGGAAGCAGAGAAAGAACCAGAGCTGTATGGAGCTGCCCATGGGATTGCAACAGAGAAAAGGTATGAAGGACTTTTAAATAACTAAGTGCCAATACTTGGAGCCCCCAGAAGTTTTTAAAGAAGCACTCTGAGTGCAGTGTCCATCTCAACTTCCACAGTAGTTACTGGTCATCCACTCACCTAATGAAAGCAAATTTGTAAATGTTCAGGCAGCGCAAGAAACGCTGGTTTTTCTGCTGGCCTTTCCATGCAAGGCAGAGGGGGTTTCACCAATGGCTCACCAGAGCAGAAGGCAGCTGGAGGTGAAGCCAAGCCTAAAGGCAGATTGTTCTGGATACAAACCCACAGAACACAGGGCAGAAGTGAGAGAACAAAAGCAAAGCTAGCAAGGAATATAGACTTTTAAAATATCACTGTTTTTCCTGTACTAGTGTTCAAAGAAACAAGGGCTCCAACCGCTTTCCAAGCCACAACAACTACAGAAAGATGTACAGTAGTGGAGGGGTCACAGCCACCTCTGGTTTGGTTTGATTCTCTCGCGTTGTGGCAGGACAACAAATCCAAGTCTCAGCTAAAAAGGGGAACTGATTTTCTCAAATATTCTGAGACTTTCCAAATGAGACTTCTAAATGGGTAATGCAGTAGAATCAGAGTGCTGTTTACCAACCTGCTTGATTGTGTTGTTACGCCTGCCATCCATCACAGTGCATAAGTGATCTCTCAAAGCAATTCAACGTGGGTTGGCCCCCTCACTCTCCTGCAAGGTGTATGTGTACTTTCCCTTTCTGCTTTATTTCAAATTTGTAATGTGTCTTATGAGGCATGGGTTGCTCATGTGAAAATTGTGAATAATTGTCAGCTGTTAGCTGATCAGGAGCCTTGTAAGTGGGTTGGGTTTGTAAGCAGACTATGCAATTTTGCACTTTAGAAGCAGCCTGACAAGAAGGGATTTTAAATGGCACAAGCAGCACACTCATGTTGTCACCAACCTAAGGATGATACATCCATCTGCTACAGGGTACTGTGGAAAAGCAGACTTTGAAAAAAATGCCGGGTTAAATCTACAGCTGGCATTTGGGAAGCTCCAGACTCAATGCAGCCAACAGCTGGGAAGGAAGCAGAAATACACCATGGCTGAAGTCCAGGATAGCAGGGGCTCACCAACCCAGCATCCTGGATACGTCGGTTTTTTATCTATTCCACACAGCTTAGTATTACTCTGCATGGGAAAACTGCTAATTCATCAGGCAACAAGAAGTGTCTCCAATTAGGAAAAGATACAATGAAAACTGTTAGGTGAGTCTTGACTGTTCACTCAGAAACCAAGCTGTAGGTTTAAAAGTCAGACAGCAAGCTAACTCAAGCTGCTTGTGTTCTCTTAATTCCCCCCAAAAGGGTACTAGAAAATAACAGTGGTTGCTGCTACATCAGTGATTAATATTAGCTCCACTACATGAGGAATTATGGGGAGATATCCAGCACTAGTCTAGGCTGTGCCAATGGGAAGTCAAGAGTTCAAGTATGTACATATCTTTCATAGCTGTCAGTCTTCTGTACAGTAAACTGCTCAGCTCTGGGCCAAAATCTGACTCCTTTAACAGCAGGTCAGGGAACTGTGTTTCACATGGTAACTTGGGAAAATGTGTTTTCCTGTGAACCTGTACAACTCCAACTGTATTGTGCTGACATGCATTATCCACACTGCAGTTCTAGGGTGGCATCTGTCTGGTTCAGTAGCACTCCACAGTGTAAGGAAAAATGCAGCATGTGCAACTAACTTCCACAGCTTTAACCTATACATGTGTCATGCATTTCACATGCATTTGGCAGGACTGGTTGTTTACATACTCTGGGACAAACTGCGTGTGGAAAAGCATTTACAGCATCAGTTTTTGGGAAGCTTCATACTGGGACCTAATTTGCTACTGCTCTTCTGTTGTACAGTAACTGTGCTGAAATACCTGGCCTGGGGAGGAGGGGTTTTAACCCGACTGATTGACATTGTTCTGATGACAAAATCAGTTCCCTTCCAGCTGAGTGGTTCTGACTGGTTTTAGCTAAGCCAGGAGCTGCAGAGCTGCTGTGCTGAACGCTTGCAGACCCCCAGCAGCTCCCAACTGAGCACTGCTGCTGCACTGTGGGATGCACAGGGGCCTGACACCCTGTTGCACGTGGCACAAGATGCATGTATCACACAACTGTGTGAGGAGCAATAACAGGAAACACATCAGTATTGAATCCCTCACCTCCTCTCTCTGCTCTCCATGTAGCTCTCTTCCATGCTTGTTCTCCCTGCCAGCCATGACACAGCTTGGGAGGCAGACCCTCTGCCCTGAACCATCCCACTGGGGTCAAGCACTGAACGTTTTTCCTCTATGGCTTTCCAACTTCCCTCCCCCAGCCTGCTGTTTAACACACAAAGCAGATATGTGTTTGGAGCTTTGCTATCCATCTGACAGCACAACTGAGGGGGCTGATGGTTGCTCAAGTCAGATATGTAACTACAGACAAGTCATCTATACAACATGCTTAGTTCTTTAGCTGCTGAACCGCCGCAGATAAATGCCAATGCAGAACTGCTATGCTTCCTACTGGATTAGCATTAGCCTCATACCTAGTAAGTCTCTGGGAAAAACCACTTGACAAACAGGGAGGAAGCCAACAGCTAAAGCCTTGGCCCTCCCACAGGACCCAGATCTGATGTGCATTTTTCTGACTTCAGATTAGCTTAGGGTCTTCAGAAATCTGCACGATGAAGTCCAAGCGATTGTAAGGCCCTGAGGGACGTTTGAGTTGGAGAGGAGGAAGGAAGGATTAGTTCTCCAAGGGCCAGAAGTAATGTGCAGCCCTGGCCAGTGACACTGAAAATAAGGCCAGAGCTGCAGTTTAGCCCCAGTGGTGGAGCTGTTAAGTCATTGGATCAGGATGTGTGGAGCAGGGGTACATGTCCTGACACCTAATTTTAATAATAGCTTGTAAGTGTCAGTGGTAATGTCATCTTTTTAACAGTGGGCCTGAGGATGATCCAGACGAGAGCATATTATGACCTGTTAAAACAGCTAATCTGCATTAAATTTATGACAAGCCAGATCTTTCCAGTATTTCATAAACTGGCTGAATATTCATTTCTAAGACACTGTCCAAATGGTTTGTCGCAGATGACTACTCAAAGCCCACTCCAAAGCTGCCATATACACCAGGGAAGTAATGCAAGAATGGGGGAAAAAACGCAACAACAAACCACCCCTTGTAAAAGCAACAAAATATTGCCTTCAGCCAAACCCCTCCCAATTTACATCAGCTATAATGATGCCAAATTCCAGCAAAACATGGGCTGGCATTTGGTTCAGTACTTACTGGCCACTTTTGTACAGGATCGGTGCAGGGCAGAGCAAAAAATCAGATTCTACTGTTTTAGGCCTTTCATCTGAAAAAAAAAAATCACATGAGCTTACTATGCTGTAAAGCTTAGGTGAGGAGCTGCCATGTGAACGTGCTCTGAGGTCCCTCCGTTCCCACACTCCTTACTGGTCTATCCTCGCTGAAACCAGCAGCAAGGCAGACCCAAGACAAGGAACACGGAGCCCCAGAGCTGGCTGTACGTGCCAGGTGAGCCCACACTACAGTGCTTATTTGAGCTGCTCCAGTCAGCCCATGCTCTTTGAGAGAATATTTCATACAATCAACACTGTCTTTGTGGAGTGTGAGAACAGTATTAGTAGTTTCCTGGCAGTTGTAAGATGAAGGTTTGTTTCTAGTTGGCTCCATCCCTGTGCATTGCATTACAGGGCTGTTTTATTAGCTGTGACTTGAGTGTCTTTTTCTCCAGTGCTTCTTCTGGTTTTGAGTCTGTGTGATTTGCAAACATCTTGCACTTACAAAGCACCTATCTGTAAAGCACATGAAGCACTTATTTGTAGAGCCTTGTGTCCAGTACAGTGTTCAGTACAGCATTGCTGTTCTGCAGGTGTCAGCAGGGGAGGACAGAGCTTTTTTTCCTCATGTGTTTGGTAAGCTAGGGAAAATTCAGCTCCTGAGTACAGAACCATCCATCTGACCTTCTCCAAAGCAGGACTGATGATTTTTGTGCAGGGACTATTTCCTGACTGTGAGGTGAGAGCAGAAAAGCGATCTGCCAGATCAGCTTGGAGATGTTTCTGTCCTGCATTTCAGGAACAGGCAGACAGACAAGCAGTTCAGGGCAGCTGAAGGAGGTGCTGTTGGCATACATGAGCCTTTCATATGTGCTATAATCTGCACTGAGTGCTTGGCCTAGATTTGGGGCTAGTTGTGAGGTGGGGAAGAGGGATTAGCACATTGCCATATGTTTTTGTCTTAATGGTACGTTTCATAGATTATTTTTCTATCCCACAGCTCCATTTGGCAGGTTTCCTTTTTAGCATTTGGTAATGGTTCTTTATAAATGCAGAACAAGAAAGATGCCAAATGCATCCTTTAAAAGCAAGGGAACTGACACAGCAAGGGTGTGCTCAGAGGCTGGTCCCAAAGAGAGCCCAGGCTCTCAGTGAGGGGAACTCCAACACCAGCAGATCCTCACCCGAGTGCCTCTGTTTGTGCCCTCACATACTGAAGGTCCTGCAGAGGGACTGCCAGTCTTCTGTAGAGGAGACTGCAGTGACACAGGGATGACTGTCCTTCTCTTGGGACAACCTCCTTCCTGCTGCTACTGCTCCAAGTGCCCTGCCTGTCTTCTTGTTCATCCTGGCTCCACTGGCCCCCTTTAGGCTTCCTCTGAAGGAGGCAGTCAGAATCCAGCACAGAGCTGTAGAGAATCACCTTGTGTACTGCAGGAAGGACCACTTGAAATTTCCCTGTTTTCTTCCTGTACCATTTCCTGACTGCTTGCTGTTGTCCATTGCTGAAGATGTGGACCGGGGGGATGCAGAAGGCCCTGGCAAGACCCCATGGAGCAGATTGTGTTTTTATAATCAATACGTCATTGTGCCATTCGCCTACTCTCATGTGCTTCAGCACACCCCTTTCTGAAGCCAAGAAAAAACAAGCAGCCCAGAGCTGTAGTTGGCAAGTCTCACATCAGATGGTAGCAAGTGTTTGTGGGCAATGGGAAGCAGAGGTGACAATTGTAATGGAAACTGAAGGGAAATTTATACAAGCAGAATTGACTTACACAAGCTGCCTGCATCCAGAACTACTGGGTTATCCTGTTATTCTGCCAAATTACTGTAGGTATTTAAGAGGCAGGAGAGACTGGTAGCCCATTCCAGTACATACAATATTCAGGGTAAGGAAGACACTGCACTGGAAACACGAGTTTGATTGTGTAGGAATTTAAGACAGGCAAATACAGAAATTAGACAGTAGGCAGGGAAAAAAATCAGTTGTAGTTTTTCCTTCAAGTTCCTTTTTGGCTGTTTTCCAGTCTGGCCAGCTTCTAAGGAATTCTGTATAGAGCTAGAAGTTGGATGTACTTATCCTAGCCATCCACTTGAGTTTCTGGATAGAAAACTCAAACTCACTGTAGGCTAGAAGGAAGTGCCTGTACAAGGTGTCATGGTCACCATCTGAAACAGAATTGCTTTGGGCTGTGGCTGCAGTAAGCCCTGACGCTGTGCACATGGAGCTCATGGACCATGACAAAATACACCACTGTTCTGACCTGGCCTTTTTCTATGGTGTTGCAGGAGGAGGACAGACACGCACCTGTAACCCACAGCACACCCAGCACACCACCCAGAATGGGCGGAGACCCTGCTAAAAACAAGGTAAGTGCCTCTGGGAATTGCAATGAGATGTCTTGGCCAGGATTATCGTGCAGAAAGGGACCTCAGTCAGTACACTGCAGCAACAGGTTTGTTCATCAGCAAGCATCTGTTTGCCAAAGTATCAGGAGCCAAACAGTTCTCACCCATACTATACCCACAGCCAGGAGGCTGCCAACACCACTCACAGCTAACAGCACCTGGTAGAGCAAAATGAAACCACTGAGCAGAGTGTGAAACAACTTTGCTCCCTTTACTACTCCTCAGAGCTTTCCTGTTCTCTGCCTCTTTGATAGTTTTCTCTTTCAACGTTCATCAGCTGAGGTAACGAGAAGCAAAACCAATCACTGCACTTACGGACTGTCGTTCCGTTCACTTGATAGGTACAAGTCACGCTGTCGGTTCTCCCACCAAGGGTTAATCCGCTTCCTCTGAGAACAACTTCAAACTCCTCTGGAGGGAAAAGCAAACACACAAAATCACCAACCTTCAGTGCACTGCAGTAAGCTACACCAGGGCAATTTAATTTAGTCTGCAATACCAAAGCACAACGTAGTAATGCTTCCAACTTAGCGAGATCTCTTTTTTTCCTGAACCCTTGTACTGAATTCTCCTTCTAAATGGGCAAAGCCAAGATTTGTTCCCAAATCTTTATTGAGACAGCCTATGAAACGAGAAGTGGATTCAGGCTATCACCAGGATCCAGGGCTCAGCTGCACAGTAAGACACAGTTTCTCAGTGAATGAGAAATGAGAAATCTGGGACTCAGAACAAGAAGACTCCCCAAACCCAAATCAGGCTCGCTTTAACTGCCAGATGAAGAAAACATTTCTCCTTAGTACTATTTCTTTGCAAGTTGCCTGAGGGCCACACTATCTGTGAGCTGTGCAGAGGAGGAGTGAAAAGGAAGACTGACTTCACCCAGAGCATCCATGTTTTCACAAAAATATCCAAGTAACATTTTGCAACTACCTTATTTTGATTGATCTCCAACTATGCGTAGATTATGAAGCTCAGAAAGAAGACAAGGCCTTAAAATTCTGTGCAACTCTTCCATTTCATTAATCTATTGCTCTTGCTGCCCAAAAATGCAGTTGCGTGCTTTTTCCTACACTCCACAGATTTTGGGACAGATCTGAGACAAATGCAGAGCAGTCTCATGGGAGAGGGGCAGGTAAATGCTCTCCAACTTCCACGTGTATTACCCAAGCTATGGAAGCAGGCCCTGGTGGTCAGCTCCTCTGAGGAGAACAAGAAGTCAACAGAGAAATCCATTGTTTCTTAAACTTCTTGAGGACTTAAGTTAGAAATGCTTTATTCTAGAGACATGCAGTGAAAACCACAGTCCTATAATAATTGACTAGTATATTGAAATTATAAAACCTTACCTCCTACACAGACACTGGATGGTTCCAAATACAAAATCTCAGTGCACGATTGTTTCAAAACCTATTGCAAAGGAGCAAATAGTCACAAATAAGTTTCATAGCTCTATTTCGATGAGCAATCTTAGTTTAAAACAAAGCTTTTCCCTAGAACACACATACAGCTATAGGTTTGGTTTGCTAAGTCTGACTTTGTAGGACATCGCCTGGAACATGCACGGCTCCTGCACACCTGCACAGTCAACCCTAGGAGCTCCTAAGGGTTGGATTAGTTTGTTAAACCCCAGAGAGCCTTTAAAATAGAATGGTGTCCAGATCCCTAACCTGATTTTCCATGAACCCCAATCCTAATGTGTAAGCCAGAAATTAATCACAAGGAGCCCGATCCAAAACCTAATCCAGTCAAAAGCACACTTCCAACAGTGAAGCCTGGTCAAGCCAAGTGCACATTACTGCAAGTGCTGGCCCCTTGCCCTCTGTAAAGAGGCACAGTAACAGTGCTGTTCCTGGCTGCGCTGCCTGCCGTCCTACGGGTATCTCGCTCCAGCTCTCCCTGTTGTAAGTGGTATTTTTAGCAGGCATCCATAAACATCCCATGGCACCAGTTCAGGCCCCTGTAATCACATGCACAGCACAGAGTCTTGTTGCTGTCCCCTCTCTATCTCCATTTGCCAGGTCTGTGCCTGCTGCTGAGCTGCCCTGATTTCCTAGCAATGTCCCTCTGTCTTACTCTTAACTCCTGCCTTCCTCTCTCTGGGACTCTTGACGCTCTATAATGCTTCCCAGTGGTTCGTGCTGCTACATATCCAGGCCCAGCAGAAACAATCATGTAGTCACTGTTCTGACAAGAAGCACACCAAGCTCCAAGAAAGAGCATCCTGCCTCGCTGAACGCTTTCCATATTGCCTCTCTCTCCACAAACTGTTGTGCGCAAATTAGTTTTTTAGTGCCTTAAAACCAGTGTTAAATATTAAGTAGTATTTTTTAAAAATGGAGACCTCGCAGGCACATGCATTTGGATGACACAGCAACAGAGATCTTGGGAAAGAATGTAGCCCAGAGTTCATTGCCAGCCAAACAGTTCATATTAGCTGAGGATCTCACTTCCGAAAAAGGGCTTTAGCCTTTTGATTCCTATCGCAGTGTGGAGAGAAGTTTCCCGTGGCTTGTTTGGGTGCTGGGGAATATTTTGTATAGCATTTTATTCCTTTGCTGTAAAAGCATGTTCAGTTTTTTTCACAGAGGAGTCAGATAAACAGCTCAAGTGAAGCTGAGACTAGAGGCCAGCTTTATGTGAAGCACAGATCCAGCAGGTAGCACAGAATTCAGTAATTTTGTTTTTAGAGGGAGAACTTCCAACACCTGTCCTGGCCCCATTTGCCCGGTGTCTGAGGAAGGGTCAATGGTAGGAACTGGAGGTGGGGGAGAGGGGAAGTCAGTGTGGGACAGGACCTGACTTCCCTTGCAAAGCAGTAGTTCTCTAATTTCATTACATCCCAGGGTGAATTTTCTAACACTGTGCTTCCAAACGCAGTATGAATCAGGAACAAACCTACCCGGATATATTTAGCTACCTTTGTATTTAATAACGGACTGGGAGAGGTAGACACAACAACCCCAACTGAGCTGAAATACAGTATAGATAAAATGATCACAAATCATGAACAAAAGCAAATTTCAATACAGGGGTCAGGATACACTGATTTCCTGCATGGAATCCATTTTCATACACACTCTTGGCTAAAGCAGAAAATAACGGATGTTAATACTGCTCCTAGAAATATCTGCCTTGACAATAATTTTTCATCACTTTTATCACTGCTGTCCTCTGCTTAGCTTAAGCAAGCTGTACTGTTTAGAGACCCTCTCTCTGCAAGGGTGGTGGCCTAATTCTAACATTTCGCCCAAACAAAGCTTATATTGGCGTGAAAAAAACCTCTGAAACTACTAAAATTTAGGTTTGTAAGTTTATCAGGTTCTTTTCTATCCTTCAAAAAGCCTCTTGATAGTCCACGCTTGGAAAAAAAGAAAGGATAATGGTAGAGAAATCTATCTTGTCCCCATAACCCCCTCCCTTTAACAATCAAGTTACCTTAAAAAGCAGACATCAAACCCCATAAAGAACTAACTGGATTCAGCTGGAGCCAATCAGAAGCACATAGATAAAGTTCTTTGCCTAACCTCCACTTGTGCTCTGGGCTCTCCTCAACACTCCCTTCTAAGCAACACTGAAACACTGTTCAGAACTGAGTTTTCCCACAGTAAAGCAAAAGCCATCATATTCTCCGCAGGGTCCAAGCTCACGAGCTGTCCTGAGCATCAGCCGTGTGTACAGGCTGGTTTACAAGGATTCTGCCACCACCATGGAAAACTGAGAATATTTTCAATACAGCAATTACTGCGCGTGCTTTCACATGTGGGGGAAATGAACATATCTGCACATCTTAGAAAAATATACAGAAACTTCACACCTTTCTTTATTCCCACTCATTCTTTTCTATCTGTTTTGATCTTTTTTCCCTTTTCACGCAAGCTATTCCTTCCAGCCAGCACAGTGCACTCCAGCACTCCAATACAAAGTTTATTTCCCCTGGGGAGAACTGATATGAAGTCATCTTACCCATTTTCCCTATGATCCATGTGCATTATTTAACATGCCTTCATGTCCCTGTCCCTTAGAATTTAAAACTAACTTTATCCTGAAATGGAAACCTGGGCTGCCAAGTCAGCAAGGCCAAAAGGAACTCCACAAAAATCTATACAATGCTCCCTCTTTTCCAGTTCAGGATAACCCAAGATACTGCAAATTCATTATTTAGAAACCTACTGCCCACAAGAAAAGTTGAAATAATAACTGTAACACCATCCTTGGATAAGATAGCTAGGCACTTTGCTGGCATAAAATAAATTCAAATAAGACAAACTGCCTTAGTTTAACAGCATGCAAGGAGAGATTCTGAGAATTGATGTCATCCACTTTGTCTCCAGAGGTCCACACAAATACAGGACTCTGCTCCCAGGCTCACAAAGGCTTTTCTCTCGTTCCCCGACCCCCTCCTTCTCACAGTGCTGGCTTGCCCAGAGAGAATCACTTCCCCACAAACCCAAGTGCAAAACAGAGCAGAAACCTGCCAGCCTTTGTCCTGTTGTCTTGCAACTTTCGAAGTGGAGAGCTGCAGTAAGACTAGAGGGTAGAGCACTAGACCTGTACACTACAGGACTGGTTTCAGCTGCAACCAGAGCCTATCAAGGTAAAGTGACCATGGCTGTGAACTCGTTAACAAAGGTGTGGCTGCTGGGACAAGAGAAGGCAGAATTCTGTTCTTACTTAGTCAGTCTCCTGGACTGTAAGAAAATGAGACATGGAATCCAGCCCCCAAATATCCACCTGTTGAACAACAACACAAGACACTGCTGAGGAAATGATTCTGTAGCTTCTCCATGTGCAGGATTTGTTACATTGCTGCCACACTGCAGCAGCAGCAACCAAAAGCATCTTAGGTTTTAAATCCTGGTGGTTTTTAAGGCCAGTTCTTAAAGCAGCCAGCACAAGAACTAGTGGCATGAGTGCAGGTTGTGCTCTGTGGTGACTCTGCTGCCGGGCACTGCTCCGCAGGGATGGCTGGATGCAAGGCAGCCTCCCACCCCTTCAGTGAAATCCCTTCTTGTGGCTTTTGAGCGGACCCTGTGCAGTTTCTACAGCATCTCTCAGTAAAACAAGTTAGTAATTTCAGAATGCTTCTGAAAGCAGAAGTTACCAGAAGAGAGGCATCCAAGATACCCAGGGGCACTTGTAAGCCAACTCACTTGATACAAACTCACTGGCACACGTTGGGTCCTACCTGCCCAAACAAGCTTTTCTTTGCTGAAAGCCTTGCTTGTCAATCAGCTGCTGGGCTGCCCAGCTCCTCTGGGAACACCATGGCCATCCCAGCTGGGGCTGTGGAGCTTTAAACCACCTGTCTCTAGGTTATTTCAGTGGCTTACAAGTAAGCACACATGTAAATCTTCTTAAAACAGTTGTAGGAAGTTCATTTATCAGGCCCACTTATCCATTACCAAAAGCTTTACCAGCTTTTCCATATGGCCCCACTTTTCACCTAGTGCGTTTCTCCCAGACCAATCTGATTGTTAATGAGTACTTAAAATCCATTTCCGTCCTCATGGCTTCCTATGCACTTCCCACAAGAAGGTTCCCGAAGGCTCACACAAACTTCAGTTCACCATTTCTAAAGCAGTGGATTCTCACTTTTGTCCTTACTAACACACTTCCTCCCACTTGGAGCCATTTGAGAAACACTGCCTGTTTCTGACCTGCAGGTGTCTGAACTGACCACACACTTGGGTTTTGTCTGCTCCGAGCTGCAGAAACACCACGTACAAATTCTGACATCAGCACTGAAATGGCAGATGTCCCTGCAGCACGATGCACAAAGGCAGCCAACTAACAGGATGACATTAAGCTCTCCACTGCTCATGGTCTTTGCAAACTCCACCTCTGTTTATCAACTTTGCCTTGTCAGAGATTTTTCCCCTGCTTTATGCCACGTTTCTTCTTGTGGAAAAGTGCTTTGTGGATCTTCCAGGACCTCTTTAACCTGTCATAGACAGGGCCTGGCTCTGCCTGGACTCTTTTTTCACCCTTGCTGCTGCTTCTTACAAGTTTTCACTGCTTAAGAGCGAAGCAGGACAGCTCCTACAGTTTTTTGAGTATTTAGCCTGCCATACCCTAAGCACATGCTGTGGAACAGAGCCGTACCAGGTGGCACAGTGCTACACAAACAACAGCTTTCCCTTCCAGGACTCTAATGAAGGCTGTGTTCTGTGAAATTGTGAGAACAATTCACTAGTAACAAGCCATGAGCAGCCCAACCGTACAGAGACAATTAACAAAATACGCTAAGTGTCAATTTGTCTTGCAACCTCACTCAGTTTCGCTTAGCCCCGTATGCAGTTCAAAAGTTTTTGGCAGCAGGCAGAACCATCAATCATAACTTGCATGGCATCTGTTCCTGCCCAGAACTGTATACTGTGTACAGGGTTTGGGTAGGTCATCATCACAGCTGGATTCTTCACTAAACCACCATAATGATTT
The DNA here is from genome assembly GCA_013401035.1 of Horornis vulcanius. Lineage (NCBI taxonomy): Eukaryota > Metazoa > Chordata > Aves > Passeriformes > Scotocercidae > Horornis > Horornis vulcanius. The sequence continues at coordinate 19,550 of VZUA01000562.1, read as the reverse complement.
CAAGTCTTGAAAATGCTCTACAGCTGTGTAAAACATTTGCTTCCTGGGACAGAGGTCAGAATACCCAGGAGCTGCTGGAAGGAGACAGCTGCTGACACATTTTGGTCAGACTTGGCATGCTAATGACTCCGAACACCTAAGGATTTCTAGGGACACCCAGCGGCCTTTCCTCCCTACGGATCCATTCAAACTTGCACCTCTGTTTATATCAGTGCCCCCAAATCAGGCTGCTGTGATTTTTGGGGAAAGGTAGCATGAGTCTCTGAACAAAAGTATGTCCTGTAACAGAACAAATGCATCCAACTTGCTATCTCCAAACCTCTTTTTAAAGAAAAGAAAATGTTTCCTTTTAAAAGCTCATCTTTGTTCTACTGCCATATGCCAAGGCTTGTGCAAAACCCACTGACAGCGCAACAGGATCTCTTGCACACTTTGTGTGTGCACAGATAATGTGTGTTCCTACAGTTTTATCTCCTGGAGAGCAGTCCATGGACACTGCCAGCCAAACTGTGCCCAGTGAGTCTGCATAAGACAGAGATGGTAGCACAGCCCTTGCACGGCAGCCTCAGAGCTGCAGGCAGTAGTAGCTTTTCTGTAGAGACTCCTTTTCTTTCCTCTCTCCCTCCCAAACATGGGGTCTGTAATTTTCTCTAGGAATGCTACAAACAAAACAGCTGGTGAACAAAACTGTAACCTCAAGGAAAACAGAGCTAGAAACTAAACAGTGCTGATGGTGTGACATGCCATGAGGATGTGCTTTCCTCTTGTACTGTGCCAAGCTCCTCCCCCAGGTAACCACAAAACCAGCCTCATCAAGAGCTGCATCCTCTCATCAGGATATTTCAAGACACAATGGTAAGCACGGTCATGTGCTCATCACTGCAACACATAGATTGTCAGTGTGATAAATTTATGGGAAGTGGGGGACAGTAATGGAAGGTGATGTCTGAGAGGGCCCTGATAACATAAAGAGTGTTCAAATCTACCTTGAGCATTCCATGCCTCTGCTGGATCTATGCAAGCATGCAGGCAAAGCCTCATTGACTGCCAGCTGTGGGTCTTTTCTTGATGAGGAATTGCCTGCACCTTTGGCCTCCTGGTTTAGCTGCTCAGAAACGCCACTGGATGTGGGGCACAGCTAGCTATTCAAATGCTAGGCAATAGCAGGGCTCCTGTGTACACAGGTGGAGCAGGGCATGCAGATGGAGTCCAGAAGCCCAGATCAGAGCTGTGGAAAGCTGTCCCAGCCTACAGAACGCTGCTCTTGAGCGAGGCCATTCTCTGGTGAGTTAATGTCTTCTGGAGCCGCATCCCAGATCAGGGCAGTGGAACTCCTCAGAGGAATGAATGATGAAGGCAGTGTGGTGCTGATGCTGGGTCAGCTGTGTCCAGCTGAGCTCACCCAGGTGCTTGGGTTAGTTCCTAAAACTATTTTGCTCCATTCCTTCCAATTGGCTGAATCAGGGCTGGGCTTACTCCATGTCTCCATGTGGGTTTGTTTTTCTATGACTCACCTTGAAGTACTACTGGCAGCTTGCTTTTTTTTCTTTTTAACTCAAAACTTCTTTTTTTCCACTACTGCTAAGACAGTAAAAAGGAAAGAGAAGTAAAGCAGAAGGTGTGTAAATTGGTTTGCTGGACTCACTGGTTTTGTTCTAGAGAATGAAATGCTGACGTGCACTGAGCAGGATTTTTTGAGCTGAATTCTGTTGAGTCTTACAGCATGCAAAGTCAGCATGTGTGAAATCAGGGTGATGAAGAATTTAAGGTGTATGTAGGCTGGCATTGTTACAGGTTTCCAATTCACGAGTTGTTGCTTTTTTTACATAAATAGGACTTGTGCCCCCTAATAGTGTGGCAGAATTAGGTTTTAACAAAAAAAGATCTGGAGTAGGTTACAAGAGGAAATAAATTTATGTAGAGCTCTTGATATCTATGATTACACTCAAGAAACCTTAATCAGACTTTTTAAGTCAGAAGCACCTTCACAGCCCACCTTAGGCTCTGGACAGGCCAGCCTATCCATATAAAAATTAATGTCTGAACTCCCTGAAATTAACTGTTTCCAAAGTGAAGCGTTTCATTCTTTCTAGTGCTGGCTTCACATCATGTGCCTCTGCTGTGTTCAAGTAAGCTCTGTCATTTATTTCCCCAGTGCCGATCTGTGCAGAAAGACACAAGGCACCAGGACCACCTCACACTAGACGGAAGGCAATCAACTCAGGGTGACTTGGAATGAAACACATGCTTTTCAAGGAAACACCATTTTGGTGCTTCTCTCCCACAAAGTCAGAGCAGGAACTGCAGCAGTTAATATCTAATAGGTCCTACCTTTCTCTGCTGCCAAACATCTGTGCTCATGACTACACCTCGCTGCCAAGCCTGGCCTGCTCCCTGATGCTGCTCAGCAGTGCCGTGAACAAAGAGCAAGGGGAATGGGAAGGCTGCTACCCTGTCCCCTATCTAAATGAAAAAAATCCCTGAGACATATGGTCTTGCATAAAATCACCACCCAAGAGAAGCCTGGCGCGGCGTTAGGTTAGCGAGAATATTCTAATTACACCAAGGCTGAGCAGCACCTCATTGGCAGCCACTGAGGAAAGCAAATGGAGATGACAAAACTGCAGGTCATGAGATGCGTATTCTAACAGTATCAGAACCTTTACCCCCAAATTACTAAAAACTACCCTGAAACCATTACTTACCAAGTAATGTAACTAGGAATCAAGACAAACTGTTACTTTCCATAACAGGAAAAAAGTTGTTTGGACTATTTATGTTTTTTTTCTAATTAGTAAGAAAAATCTGGCTCCAAGAAACTTCTCACTAAGGAGTCGCCGGATTTCATTTGGACCTGTGACTGCTTCCTTCAGAGCCAATTGTACAAGCATCCCTTATGTAAGAGAGCTGCCAGCCGCGCAGGGCTGGCTGACAAGTCCCATCCCAATCACAGGGCACAGGCACGCTCATTCTAGCCGGAGTCGTGTCAGTGCCGGTGCTGGCTTATCAAGCTCACTGTGCTCCAGGAGAACATTATATGGTTTGTAATATGTCAGAGAATGTCAAATTGAGGGCTGCACGGCAGTGAAGGGTAGAGCAGAAAGCATTCTATTCCAGGCCATTGATTCCTTTTAACAACTACATGAAGTAATTCCCAAAACTATCTCCTCAGTCTCAATCACATGGAAAACATAGAGCAGCGTTAGTTCTGAACCTTGCACCCAGTGCAGCTTGAAGATTAGACCATCCAAGGGGATTAAATAAGATGACTGATTTAATCAGAATAATTCTTTTAATGATAACTTGCTGCATTTCTCCTCCCCCACCTCTTTAAAGGTCTAATAGTTTGCTTCCTGGATTCCCACTGCATAAACCGAGCATATTTTCCTCCTACAGGAAATGATCCAATTAAGTTGACGTCTAATTGATAATGAACCATTTAAGCTGATTTTGGCCCTGAAAAATCTTAACCACGTCCAGTCAGCTGGCTGACCTCCCTTCATCTGCAGTGGAGGGACAGCACTTAGGGAGGGAGCAGTCTGAGCACACTGCCCAAGGTAGTGCAGGGAGGCAGCCTAGCTCGAGGGAGCTGACAGGCTGGACAGCAGCAGGGATTACTTGAAAATCGTCTAGTCCCTGATTGCCACTCAGTACCCAAGTTGCAACCTGGCCCCTGAGACAGCAGGGTTTGGACAGCGGAGCTCGGTCAGCAGTCACGTTAGAGACATGGAAGCAGCGTTCTCTGGTGTCTAACACTGGAGCACCACTGCAGCAGTGAGGAAGTTTCCTACCCTCCCTAAACACAAATCCTGTTGCCTTACAGCAGGTACCAGTGAGAGATGCTGTTGGACTCATGTGAGTTTGGTAATTCACCCTTCCCAGTACCAAAGCCAGGTCAGCCGGAGGAAGTGCTGCTGACAGCACAGCTGGAAAAGAAGGCATCAGATTCATGGAGAGAGGCTGGAGCACATCTTTGGGAAGCCAATGCAGTAAATTTTATAAACATAAAGGCTAAAATTGTTCCTCACATGAATACCTCTTGCCTACCTCAACAAAAACTGACTACCTCTCACTAGACTTTGGTTCTGTCCCTCCTTGGGCACCAGCTGGCTGTCCAGCATGGTTTGGGGGTTTCCCTCCCTGCTGACTTTGTGTTAGTACAGCAAACAGGGACAGGTCTGCTCACCAGCACATCTTGTCAGCAGCCTACGGGGCCCCTCTCTGTGCTGAGCACCGAGGCACAGGCGTGGTGACAGTGAGTGTCACCACGCTTCAGATGAGAGGTGACTCAGTGAGGTACCGGCAGCGCTGAGCGTGCCGCTGCCGTGCGCAGTTTGTGCAGCAGCTCCCTGCAGGCCCCGCTGCGCTGGCTGTCACCAAGCCATGTAGCTCCAAAGCAGCAATGCACTACCATGCACAGCGAGTGACACAGGAACCATCCAGCTGACATGGAAACCCCCAGGATATTCAACAGATACCCTTCACTAGTGTCCAAATGGATCGGAATGCCAGAGGGATTTTGCTGACTGCTCTTTGCAACAGGAGCAGACTTCCCACCATCACCCACAGAGTTTATACTTTTACAGCAGAGAATTTATATTTTTGTAGCACTCCCTGCTTATACCCCTTCATCCAGTGTTGGACACTGGGTGAATCTAGGGTTTTTTAAGGACCTTGTGTGCATTTAATCCTTTGTTTGGCCTCACTAGTCCCAGGTGCACTCCTTAGATGGATCTAAGCCAGTCCACATCAGCCTGGGAGATTGAACCCTGCAAACCCTGATGTCTCCTCTCCCCTGGTCACCCCTTCACCAGGACGCAGATCCTTGAGCATCCCAACTTGCAACTTTTCCTGGACAAACTGACAGCTTGATGCTGAGACATAGGATTTTTCCCTGAGAGGCTCAGCCAACTTGGAGAGAATTTTGCTTCAATTTGCTACAATGCTCTGAGTGGTGCAACTACTCAGTTCACATGACTTGATCTGGGATTTTTTGTCCGTTATGTTTAACAGTGGGTTTCCCATGCAAAATGAATAAAAAAACCCTGAGCACCTGTAAAATGAACAAGCTGAAGGAGATTTCACCAGTTCTATTTCTAATCCTTTCCAGGTAGAATTTTAAAGAAATCTTCTAACACTGAAAGATAAAACTACTCTAGGCTGACCCTTTTTTGAACTGGCTACTTCCTCTGAAGTTCTGCATGTATCAGCTCCTGTAGTCTTATTGGGTAAGTTTTTGTGGTGTTTCCTAAGAAAAAAATGTATTTTAACTTTCTGTATTAAGTGCTGTCAACTTAGTTCAGTGTAAAAATGTGTTTGTCTACTTAGAGCTGTCATACACTCTAATAATGTTACTTAAGTGAGTTCTCTTAATGTAACTTTTCAAAGTGCCAGCCTTGTCCAATTCTGCCTGCAGAGACAACCAGACAACTTTCACTCATAAATCAGCAGGACTTGAGTTTAATTAAGAGTTTCATTTTCTTATCTAGTACTGATCTGCTGCATGGTGACAGAAACTGTGCCCTTCCAAAGCCTTCACCCTGTCCTGGCTCACTCACAAAGCTACACTCTGTGTAATAATCAGCCAAACCCCATCAGTAACTGTTCCTGAGAGTGCAGTAACTTGCCTTAAGCATTTTGCTTTTAAGCTCTAGAGTTTTGCTCAGATTTATTCACCCTGACAATGCTGTTTAGTTATGACCTTGTAAGCTACCTATGAGCAATGCTGGCAGAACAGGAAACTTTACAAAGCAGATCCCTCTTCACAGGTCTGCACAGACTTTTAGAATTGATAATGGATGTTATTCAAGAGAAACACAATGGCATGGAGGTGCTTCAACCTTTCTCACTTCCCTAGGGTTTTATCAGAACTAATGTCAAGCCATGGCACAAGCTCTCTGGCATCTAAGCCAAGGTAACTCTGAATGTTCATCTCAACTGTCTTGAAATGTTAATCCCTAGCCAGGATTAACAGACAGAAATAAACTGGAATAGTTGCTTATACTGAAAGCAACTGCAGGAGCAGGTACTACAGATAGTCTGTGCTAAAACCCATCCTTTTTTTAACACTAACAAACATACACTAACTGCTCAGCTCTCCTGAATACAGTACAAATATAACAGGATAGCAGCCAAATAGTCTCAAACCTGGAGAGATCAATGTAGCAGAGGCTCCTGCACCACCTATTCAGCAGTTCTGGGTTGTAGTTTTGCTCAGGGGTTTTAATTGCTGGGTTGCTACCATTTCTGAAGACAGTGTTTCTTCTGAACAGAAATTGTTCAAGAACATTCACGAAGGGTTTCACAATTGCACCTTTGACTGTACTTTGAGCAATACTGCTGCATGTTTGTCACCTATCTACTTTTTATCTGGTTCAAAATTACCTTTCCCCTTTAGATCAGTGTCTCGAAGTCTGTATTCTCTCGTTAACTTGCAAACCAAAATGAATTTACAACAGTGACTAAAAAGGAAAACTGACCATTTCATGTTCAATTAGATCTACTTATCAGTGCTATAATGTTATGAGAACGAATTGTCACAATCACTCCAAAGCCCTGCAAAGAAAACTGAGTATTAACTGCAACATACCAAAATATCCTGTTAATACTGCCACCACACATGCACTACAAAAAAATCCCACACACACACAGAATCCAAACCAACCAGAAACCCTCTTATGGATACTCCCATCCATGCTCTGTGGTGAAAGCTGAGTGTTTACATGTCCAGTGGCTGGGCTGTAAATAAACCCTGAACCAATGCGCTGCCATTCCATGCATCTGGTTCTGTTCTACAGCTATAGTATGCCCAAATCTGGGATTTTTACCACCAGGTTTTTCGTAAGTATCAGAAGCAGCTGGATTGAGGCTTGTGCAAACACCATCTGGCTTATCTTATCAGAAAAGCTTCCCTCCCTGCTACACAGAAGTGAAGGTGCTTTTAAGTTCCTGGGAGGCATGGACGCGGTAGGATGGCACTGCTACTAGCCAGAGACCACCCAAAAACACCCTGGCCAAGAATGTGGCTAATGGGACACCCTATGGCTTATCCTAACCTTCCTTCCATGTGTTTGAAGGACTGATCCCTCCAGCTGGGCTCCTCAGAAACGTCAAGCAACCGTACTTCTGCTGCTTCCTCAAAGGACCAGAGGAGTGCGGAGACCTGACCCCTCAGAAGGTGCCCATCTGCAGGTCAGTGAGCCTCAATAGAGGGGAAACGCCAAGCGGGAATGCTTTACTCCTCTATCCCTGACATACTTATTTGCAAAGCAGTATCCTTGGAAACATAACATCAGCTGGGGTTAAACATTCAGCTCTTATAAAAAAAGCCCAGCACTGGCACTTGGGCCATCTGCACTGGCAGCATAGCTGAATCCTCTAAGTCCTTCAAATGGCACAGAATGAGATTTTAAATAGTAAAGGTTTTTGGCAGTACCACATGGGCTAAACTGTCTTTTCAGGTGAATAAATGCCAATTCATCAAAAGATTGATTACCTTTCTTTAGAAAGCTTAGGTAAGATTCTGGAACTACATTTATTTCAAGTAACAAGGAAATTAAGTTGTTGCATTACGGCATTCACAAAAATCACACTGTTCAAGGGAAGTGATAAAGTCATGACTGTGTAGTATCCTGTATGTGAGTAGTATCCTTTTGTTACTTAAAAAAAGAAAAGGGAAATGGATGATAGTGGCGTCTCTCTCAGGAAAAGGATTTCATTATTGTTTTGACTTCTGCCAGTAAGCCTGTTTGCACTGTGCTGTCCACATGAGGCAGCAGCCCTGTTAACCCTACGTAAAAGACACAGCCTTCAGTCTAAAATGAGACAAATAGATTTTGTGTCCACAATCACAGGTGTCGTAACACACAGCTGCAACAGTGTCAAGTCACTGATCACAACCAAAATGTTTCTCTTTGATCCCTTCCCGCAAACCACAGTAAGCAGCTTACCACTAATTGGGATAACAAGTGGTTAAAATCATGCATTTAAAATGCTTCTCTCTGCATGTAAAGATTTGGGTAATTCCTAAATTGCACTTATTTCCCAGTCTCCATTTTTTCCAGACTAAACCCAAAGCGGTCTTTTATCAGACCATCCCCCAAACTTCCCACATGAACTCCCCTCCCCTTGTGAGGAGTCCCCAAATTCTACACGAGGTCTGAGAACGAATAACTGCAGGAGACACAAGCAGTGCTGATATACAGAACTGCATCTCTAAGGGAAGGTACTTCGTCTGCTGCAATTCCTGCCTTAAGAACCAGTTCTGCCCTAGAAGAGGAAGTGGGGCTCAAATCTAGAGGAAATGTAAATCTTATTGCCTGGTACTCACAGAATTGATTATCCCCTTAAGTGCCTGGAATCCTCCAGTGACAGGGAAGACTTGCTCTTTCACATCAGCAATTCTTTCCAGCTTTGGAGAGAAAATGCATGCAAACACATGAATCATCTGGCAAACTAAATTCCGCACCCTGCTTTACACCCTTAACATTTAAATCGATGTCTAAAAGCAACCCTCATCAACTCTCTGAAGAGAAGGAAACTTTAGAGCTCTCTCACAGCTAAGAGTTTTCTGAACTGGAGAACTTCCCATAGCTGACTGCAGCTAACAAAATGGTGGCTAGTCATCATGGAAGGCATCACACAGAAGAAACCTTTCGGGGCCTGTATCTTGGCAATGATTTTGTACCTCTGTCCAGAATTACCTTCCCTGTTTGCTCTGCCTTTCACTAAAAACCCTTTCTCTGCATCTTCTGCAGGAAGGAGCCTTTCATGTACCTCTCTTTTGAAGCCACTTTGACTGAACAGGAGTAGCTACAGCCTTCACTGGAACACAGCATGCACCTCTGGAACCGCTTTTCAAAGAAGGATATGAATCCTTTGTTCTTTTCCTTATCCCAAGGCTGTTACATATACACTGCTTGAATCTTGTCTATGGCTCCTCTGTTCAACCTGACCTGGCTGCCATTCCAATGAGGGGCTTGCCAGCACCCTCTCATTGGCAGCTCCCAGTTAACAAGGGGATTTCCAAGAGGTCTCCTTGGCAGTGAGCACAGCACCCATACGTTCTATTTACGTCTACGTACACATCTCAGTGTGCTTCCTGCGCCAGAGAAGACATTACACGGCCTATGGTAAGAAAAATTAAATTTCCGTGCTACTAAACATTAACTCTGTAATACTCAGGGTTGAGGTACTGCCTAGTACTCTAAAATAGTAACACTCTTATTCTTACCTGTTCTTGTTCAAAATCATGGACACCAACACAGTACACTCTCGCTCCCAGCTCTCTGGATTTCCTTGCCTGTGGCATCACAGAACAGAGAAATAAGCATTTTTTTTATTCAACAGGAAGCATCCAAACTCTGCAGAGCATGACATGTATTGCCAGCTCATGCTCACCTCTTTCTCTGCATACAAGGGAATCTGACCATCCAGCTTGCCATCAGTCAGTGCAATGATTATACTAGAGAACCGTGAGGCTCCTTGCTTCGCAATTTGCACATTGGCCTGAAAACAACAAAATAAATTATCCCCCTTAAAACTACACCAAAATTTTAACCATGATGCATCTTCTAAGCATCTAATACAACATCTGAAATAACAGCCTCATCATCAAGCTTCTCTCTCATGACAATCCTCTGCCTCCCTTGAACTCACGACCAGCAGGGAAACCCCTCATAAATCCTTTCCAACCACCACTGAGTCCGTCTCCAAAGCACTCGGGTCACTGACCCGTCAGCCCTTGCCAACACACAGTTCTTCCAGGAAAGATCTCTTCAAATCCACCATCAGGATTTCAAACACAGTCAGTAGGTTCCAAGACATAAAAAGAATGGCTTAAAACTATTCGTTTTTTTAATAGCAACAAAATTCCCTTTACCCAGCCTTTCAGTGCACAGATCCTGTTACCAACATGGCTCTACAGTCACAGGGAAAGTACTGATTCGTCTGTAACAGTGAAAGCTTAGATCCTCACCTTCAGGGCCTTCATCAAAACTGCATTATTTGAACAAGGAAAAATATAAGCAGCTGGGAACCCCGTAATTAAGACATTCCAAGATGAGGAGCATTTGTCTCGCAAATGCTGCTCTGTGCGGTGAACTCTCCCCAAGGAGGGCACTCTGGAAGGCACCGCAAGCACCACAGCCCTACCAAGCTGCCTGTGACTATTTACCATGTCATTGGGATGCTGGGTGAGCTCTGAGATCCACGACACAGACCTGTGCTCTGTGAGAAGGAGCACGTCAGAGAAATTCCATATGGCAAATTGCTGTGATGGCTAATCATCTTCTGCATGGGATTTGCTGAGTGTCTGGGCAACCCTGGGATCACTCAGGCAACCAGACAGATTTGAGCATAACAGACTGAGGTGTACAATCAATCTCTTTATGTTACAGGTTGTTACCCAAAGGGTGAGAACAGAGGATGTGCTGACTGCAAGAAGACGAGTAAAACCTACCTGTTTTAGTCCTTCATGTATGTATGTCTCACCTGCCGGTATCACCTCCTCCAGATCCTTTAGACCTTTCTTGATTTTCTCTCTGCAAACAAAAGAGGTAAGAGACTGTTTGTGTGACCTGGGGTGTGGAAAGTGTGTAATTTATCAATTGAAAACAGGTATTTGTCCTTAAGGAGAACTGAAATGAAAAGTTGTAAATTAGAGCCTTTAGCTAGGATCCCACATGGAGGCAGACTGTGTATTCATGACAGAAGTGGTGCTGTGGGAACAGGTATTTCATCTAACACAATATGCTTCAGTGAGTCAAAAAGCTGGAATCAAGGAAAATGTTCAGCCGGAGTAGATATAGCCAAGAGGGGGCAAAGCCTCAGCATGACATAGCCCAGTGGAAATTCTGTTGCATTAGGTCTATTTTGCTACCTTAAACCAACTTGGCTTCCAATCACACTGCAATCAAAGACAAAATCCCCTAAAACAGCAGTTCTATTTCAGCAGAAATCTTCCAGACCAATAGGCAGGAATTTAATCACATAGAACTGAACTTCAGTAATTAAAACTTTTGCCCTGAAAAAAATATCAATAGGCAAATGCAGCATTTGCAATACACCTTTTGTGCTCATGGGAAAAGAGCAGGACTGAGGATAGTTTTAAAATTTTGATTGTCACAACCTTTTTGTGTGACCTTTCATAAGACATCCCACACGGGTCCACAGCTGACTTAGATTTAACAGGAGAATGCATTTGCACCATGATTTTTCAAAAGCAGTAGAGCAGATCCACCTGCAAAATGCTCACTATGGGCTGAAAGGGAAGAAGTCAACAGACCGCACCACAGGAATTATTTCCAGTGAAATCAGCGCTAATGGGAGGAACAAAGGCAGAGAGACTACTGAAAGAATCAAATCTACAGGGTCTTCATTCTTCTGAAAACATAATTTCAGCCAAGTCCATGGAAAGTCATGCTAGGAAAAGATAAGCAAAAGCTAAGAAAGAGCAAAATTTGGGCCAGAATATATAGAACACTGTGACAAATCTAGGTGAGAAAGAGGAACCCAGCAGGGGTGAGGAGATGGAGGGAAAATACATCGCGGGATGCGTGAAAGCTTTCCTTAGGCCAGACCAAATGAGAAAGAATGCATATGCCACGCTGCCTGAATGCCACCCACTCGTCATTTGTTCCACGGATGGGCTTCCTCTATGTTTAGCAGCTCTGTTCCAAAGTACAATCCATAGCTAGAATAAGCTCCCAATCACAGGATCCACTGATACAATCAGAGAGGGGAGGGAGCAAAAGAGGTATGTGGCATTGAATGTATGGAAGGGAACAAGTTATGTAAGATAATACAATCTGTTTGATCCAAATATTTTACATTCAGCATCTATAGAAACAACTTGCAAGTGATTATGTACAAACGCAGATTATAAATCACAGAGATGGTGCTTGCCAGAAATGAGTGGCAGCACATCACAGGCGTTAGTGCTCTGCTGCCAAGAAACAAGCAGCAACTCAAGTCCCAGTTTTCTGAAACAGATTTCGTTTTGCAAAAATAGCTTTTGTACAATCAGTTCAGTTTTATTTATCTGCAGTGTCTTGTGACCCAGTCGCACAGCAATCTCTGGTGTTGCCAGGCCTCTGCCTACAAGGGGTTCCAGGAAAATCTTTGGTAGCGTGAGCTTTTTTAGCTGTATTTAATCAGGCACTATCTCTTGCCCTCAGGGCACAGCTGCATTAGACAGACCCAGCCAGATGTGAACTAGCTCCCTGCATTCACCAAGCTGGTCAAGTGGAAGTGGATCCTGGTCTGGATGTTGGAAGGCCAGTGTGGATGCAGGACTCGGGGCCCCAGAAGCAGCATGAGAGGTGGGCTCTGCCACTCAAAAACTCACCCCTGGCTGGTTTGAGGGCTGGGCACGGGGTCTCATGCCTGCCTGCACTGTCCTGATAATGGGACTCAGCAGTCAAGCAACCACAGCACTCAGGACCCACAGTCCATGCTCCTCAGGGCTCTCACAACTTCCCTTTCTCTAATTTCCGTAAGGCCCTCTGGTAGCCACGGAAATCTCTAGGGAAGTTCTGGTTGTATAACTCATCTGTCCTGTGATGGCAGAGCCCTCAGCCTGGGTGCCTGGACATCCCACAGCACAGCTTGGGAACACTAACAAAGGCTGAGGGCCACGGCCACTGGCTTTGTGGTGCAAGTCAGAAAAGGAAGGGAGGTGGAAGAGGCAAAACAAAATCAGCAACTTGCAGCCTGTCTGTGTTTGGGCTGAATAAGTGCAAATTTAATATCTTTTACCCACTCAGCATATGCACTGCAGCCCATTTCTGTGTTTTAGCACAGGCACAACTAATTTTTAATAGCTACCCCATCTGTTCTCTCTCTAAGCTTTGTAACTGCCTCAGACAGCTCTTCCAGCAGCAGCCAGGCAAACACAGCTGTTAATACCCATGCAGATTCCAGAATGGGTGTTCTTAGCTCCTCTGAGTGGGGGACACTATTCTGTATGTCTTTTCTGTGTTGCATTCCACTTATTGAAATGCTGGAATCTTGAACTACCTCAATGTGTTGAGCACATGAGCACTGGCAGGAGATGGTGGCCCTCACTGAGCACGTATTTATGGCGAGAAATGAGGGCTGTGTGCTGCCAGGCAATGGGCTCACCCCTAACAAATGACGGCAAATGAAACAGGTACTTGGGGTTTGTTGCTAAGAAGGATGTACAGTAAACAGGAAAACATACACACACGTCAGTGAAACCGAGAGGGGAGTGCTCTTTGACAAAAAGAGGGCTGCCTCCATCTCTGATGAGGCAAGCTGTCATACTGGCAAAGGGAAACCCCGCATGAGCCTCCTCAGACGCATCATTCGGAGGAGGCTTACGGCTTCCAGGCCTCCTAAACACCACAAAGGCTTGATTCACTTATAATAATTACTCTGCTTCAAACTTGAAGCCTCCTGCACAGGCTCCAGATGAAAATCACCTCAGTGGCCAACTCTGCTGTACTTGATACACCCAGCAGAACGCACTCTCTGCAGATGAGTCTGTTTCGGCAAACTGCCTTGGACCCAAGCACAGGGGCGGCTCACGTGATCGAGGCCCCAGACATGTCCATGTCTTACACAACCCTGTGAAACCAGGAGCAGTCCATGCACCACTGGCTTAGGGACAAGGACAGTACAGGTGGTCATGTACCAGTTACTCAAGTGTCCTACTTTTCCACCTTCACTGACACAATCTCTCTTCAGCAGGAGTTTCACCCAGGCAGAGGCAGCAGGGCTCATCCTGGCCACTGGCACCAGTCAGTGCTGTCAAAGCAGGCACACAGAAACCTGGACTGGATGGTATTCCCAAGGGTATCCACTGTACCAAATCACTTGCTTTCCAACAGTGAGCCCCAAAGGTGAGTGCACCAATCTTTGTTTACCACTTATTGCACAGTTTCCAGCTCAACTTCACAAATGTGTGTTTCAAATGGGCTTTAAGCAGTATGAGCATTTCCACCTGGGTGCTGTTGTTATTCTATGGATTTATTATAGCATTGTGTGTACCGTGAGTAACAATGACTTCTCTTTACAGAGTTAGTCATAGCACTGCTCACACACAAAATATTTGGGAATCTGGGGGCTTCTGTGCTATACTATGCCCCTCTTTATATCCACAGATTTATTGTGCAGTAAACCCAGCAAGAACTTTGTACAATCAGAAGCCTGAGGCTTTCCAAACAAAAATTTCTGCCCTACTTTGATCTAACTGCTGCGAAGAAATTGTGGTTTCCTGATATCTGGGAATTAGCAAATAAGCCAGGGCAAAAACATGCCTGCAAGTCTGTGGAATTCCTGCAGCAACACACAACATTACACAAGTCCCAAAGTGCATGTAACAAACCAAGGCCGTAATATCCCATAATCACCGTCACAAACACCCATCCCCAGAATTGCAGTGTGCTTAGCATCCTTATCATCTGTTGGGAACAACCGGGACCAGACAGTCTCAGTATTTTTCCTCTGCTGACTTAATATTTAAAAGGACAGCTGCTCCATCTGTATCTATCCGTCCTTACCTATGTACATACGGTCACAGTTACAAGCAGTCTTCTCCCTTCTCCTTGTAATTCCTCCTGAACAAGAAGGGTGGCACTTTGCCTCCCCTGACACAAGTGCAAGAGCATCAACCAGTCCTGAACTAGAGCCAAGTCCCGCGGGGAACCCACTAGAACTGCAGAGGTTCTTCCTGTGCTTTACACGAGGCTTCTGAGAATAACACGATTCTGTCCGTGGCTCCAAACGTGCCACAGACAGGCAATGAAAAAGGCGCTTGTGTCCCCATGGCGGGGTTCTAGCGTCCCGCCCAGCATTTCGAGTGGTCTGTGTGCTATCAGTGCTGATAAGGAACAGGCCACTGACAGCCTATTGAAACGGAGAGAAAGGACCTCATTGACTTCAGCAGGCCACAGAACAGGCTCAAGTGTCCTCTCCTGACCCCTCTCAAGCCATCTGGAAAAATGGCTTATAACACTGTCTCTGCCCACAAACAGCAGATCCAATATCCCAGTCCGGATGGGGGGGAGTCAGACCACTTTTTAAATGCTAGAACAGGAGGGTCTCAGAACTGAATTTTTAGACATCTCAGATGTCAGCTACATTTTTGTAGCATGACACGTGCCTGCTGCCAGTGGCAGGTCTTTTCAGGAAGTCTTGTACTTGCTGTTATCTATTGTTTAAACCAAACAAACCCACAGCAGAACTAACCAACTACAGCACACCACATTCTGCACTGACCCTACCATCAGGAGCGGAAAGGACAGACCACCTCACTTCCACCCTGCCAGAGGTCTATGGAGTGACTCCTAAATGGTTTATCCACATGTTCGAAACCCAGAAGGTTATGCACTGTGGTAGCTTCTGGACAGAAGGGAGGGAGCAGAGGTTGTGCTGGTTTTGAAAAGGGTGAGAGGACACTGAAGGACTCTGACAGCAGTGCCACTGTCCCCTGCTGAGAGCACTTATTCCACGTGACCATTTCCCAATTTCCAGGAGTTCAGTAATTATCTTTGCAATATTCTCCTCTCTACCTGTTTCTCCTCCTTCTGTTTCCCCCCACCCATCTGTAAGCTATCCTAGATGCAAATCCTCACTTGCTTTAGAAATCAGAGTGAGCAGCCTCGAATTCCAACACCTTCAAAACCATCCACTCAAAGTTCCACACTGTCAGAAAGATCTCACACCCTTCAAGTGGCACCAACCCCACTGTCTAAAACAGGCCCTGAGGTCCAGGTTAGGAAATACAAAACAAAGTACCTACCTTATTTGAGAATGTAAGAAACATTTATTTACCATTTTATGCTTTTCCTAGACATGAAAAAATCCTGATAACCAATCTATGGATGCTGTTTTACAAAAGCAAATGGAAGAATTGTTCTCGCACTGAGCCAAAGGAGATGCAGAGCCACACAGATGAAAACACTACTGTTAGTCTTTCTGCAAAGCAGCAGCAGAGTTAACATCAGCGATTTGTTTCCCATCACTCTTCTCCTTCCTTTTTTATGAGGCTATCCAGGGACATGGTCACAAAATAAAATCAGCTCTGTAGGGAGGCTTCATGACTGGCCACCACTTAGAGGTATCAGCCATTGTTCTGTACCTGTTACTGCTGATTCAGAAGGGGCAGAGGGAGGGAGGGAGAGAATTCAAAAAGCAGAGCACTAACCTGTCTCCAGTTAGCGGCATAATGACATGTGCCTGGGTGGAAAACACGATAAACGACAATCTCATCTTGGGGCTTTAGAAAAGGGAAAGAAGACAAAAACACATTTCAGAGAAACATACAGATGGCACAGCATTTAATTCACTTATTCAAGTCTCATTCACATGATCTTTATCCTCCAGCTTCCTAGGAACGTACTTTTGAATCACAAACCCAAAATGAGAGGAGTTAAAGCACTTCTGTCCATCTTCTCCTTACCCAGATGCTCAAGGAACAAAACAGCAGAATCACTACTCTCTCTCACATGACTAGTCTTCAGTGACGTGGCCACCCCATGCATGGAAGGTAACACACACCCTTTGGAATTGTCGAGGCCACTGCCAACAAGGCAGGGACACCACTCAGTTCCCTTTTGCTCCCATGGGTACTAACCAGCCACACTTCCCATCTTTGAAAACAACCCCATCAATTTCCCCTTTTCTTTCAAGATGACACAATGTCTATTTCCAACTCTGCTTTTTGTTTATTCACAGAAGCGGTGCCTACTGACTGTCTCAGCCCAGAGAAAGCAGCACCCAGGGTCTTCCAGAGAGAGACTGGGTTTGTTTCTCTGACCAGAGAGTTGTGAGACTTGAAAACTTCTTCCCTAAGAGCATCCAGGGAAATGTAATGGTAAAAAGCAATGCTGTATGAATTGATTTTATTAAGGAATTCAGTTTTTTTTTTAGATTTATTTTTAAGAAGGTCATCTGTCTCTTTGCACAAGGTTACAGAGAATCACATCTAATTAGCAGTGGAAAACACTTAGAAGTTGCCTGATGCTGTAGAAGCCCAAAACAGGAATTTTCCCAAGGTAAGTTGTACCATCTCTCCTTTATTATTTTAAATTTTATTCATCACAATTTTAATATAGTCACTAAGTTTCTAATTTACTGTATATGAGTATCAGCATTAATTAATCAGGTTAGGGTTAGTAAGGACTTAACCCTTGAGAAGCTGAACGACCATATGCTTTCAGTTCATTGACGTCAATGACGCAATTTAAAATTATTGACATCAAGGGAACGTAAGTACTGCAAGTCTGCACAGACCTGGACAGACCTTGGATTGAAGATCCCAGCTTGCAGTCTATCCATAATGGCTCTGCATACCAAAATCTGAGAGGCTCTAAATTAGATCAGAATTGAAACCGAGGGATTATTACCCTTTCGAGCAGCCAAACAAAACCAAGTACTTGCAGTCACAGCTTTAGGTAACTGCATCACTGTCTACCAATTACCACGAGATTTCCCTGCTGGAGATGCCCTCCCACATGCAATACCCTCCTGCAAACAGGTTATGTTTTAGCTAACTTCTCTTCAGGATCCCCACAGAACCTTTCCCTCCACAAGCCAGCCCATCCTTGTCTCCTCTGAGAGCACTCAAACACTGGGATGGGAATGCAGCCAGACCTCCACACAGTTGTTGCAAGAGGGAGTGTCATTTGGCTGGAGAAGATGCTGAACTCAAAGATTTCCACTGAAATCTTTCCACCCTCTCAGGGGGGGCAAATGTTTTACCACTTACCCAAAGAAGTCCTGCTTTGGTATCAGGCTCTTTTTT
>VZUA01000533.1:4190-14511 GCA_013401035.1 Horornis vulcanius | reverse complement strand
CACCTGGGAATGATCTGTCCTGGGCTGGGCACATCGCCTGGGAATGAACCCGCTGCCGCTTTCCCTCACCCTCGGTCCATCCCGTTCAGTGAGCTGCCGGCCTCTCCTCTGCGCCGGGGGTCACGGGGGCAGCACTGGCTGTAAAATGCAAGGATCAGCTCTCTGCCCCTTCCCTTTGCAGCCGATGGTGAGAACGGCCCGGCGCTGGGATCTGCTGGTTCGCCACGAGATGGTGGTAAATGCAAGCGCTGGGCTGGAGCTGCCTTCGAGCGCCCGCTTCCCTTTCCTCCCGAGCCGGCCGTGCTCCTTCCCTTCCCTTCCCTTCCCTTCCCTTCCCTTCCCTTCCCGCCGTGCCCGAGCCGTACCCCATCTCTACGGGCACCCGCAGCGCACTCTGTTCTCATTAGTGCTTAATTGTATGCCTTCCTGCCCTTTTTACCTTTTGGTGTTACAGTGCCTGCCGTGCACCTCCGGGCTTGCCCTCCCTATGACCCCCATTCCCAGCGCTGCCAACTCTCCCTGCTGCCAGCGCCACGGCCTCGCTCCAGGGGCCGAGCTCCCCACGCTCGCTGTCTCACGCCGCGCAGGGAAGAGGAGACGGGCGGCTCTCAGCAGTGGCTGCGCCTGGGGCTTGTTTGGGCAAAGCAGGGTTATCTGCAAAGGAGTGGCCTCTGTCTCAAAAGCCGTGCATACAGGGCAGCTCAGGTTTTTGAAGCTTTATTCTAAACCACATAGAAAGATCTGGGATTGACTTCTTCACTGCAATGAAAACCAGTGTGTCCCTTCTGTATTTGTGGCTTGATGTGGGAAAACACTAGATGACGGAAAGGAAAAGCCACCAGTCCTTATGCCCAAACAGCCATGCATTCCCTGAGTGCTGGTGTGCCTGCTGTGGGCATGAGAGGCAAACGCTGGCCAGAGTGCCAGGGGAGATGCCAGGAGGGGCACGGCCACAGTCCTGGAGTGTGCTTGGCATCGGTGTGTGCGTGCTGCTGGATTATACCTACCCCCTTACAGCTCTAGCCCCCTGGCTTGCAAACTGTCACAGCTCTCTGCTCCTCCTGTGTAGCTCCATGTAAGAGCTTCTCCCAGGACAGGAATTAGTGGTGAAGTGTTTCAAAAAGCTGAGCTAGCCCATGTCACTGCAGGGCTACTGGGAACGTGAAGTAGGCTAAGATGGGGCATTCAGCCCCAGGCTCCTGCCTCCAACAGAGACTGAGCTTGCAGGGATGGAGAGTCACCCACTGGTGACTGTGGCTTGCTGAGGGGACAGGTGAGTTTGAGTTCATTTTCAGGGAAAAAAGTAGCTGGTACCCCAGTGCTCAGGGCTGAGGTTTAGTCAGTGATGACAGCAAAAATAAAAAAAAGCAAAATACACAGAGGACAGAGCCTCATGAGACTGTGGTAGCTGAGTGCCTTGGGAGTGGATATGAGCAAGGGGAGGCTCGTGTCAGACAATGTGAAAGACAGCATCCACATTGCACGTGTCAGCTGGGCCCAAATTCTGGGGTTTAATCCAAGATGCTGGCTGAGCTGCTGCTGTTGTGAACAAATTACATCTTAACAAACACAAGCCTCTTGGCTCATACTTGCCTCTTCACTGAGACCTCTGCTATTTGTCCGAAGCTTCTCCTTGGCTCTGTTCCTGTGCAAACTCAACAGTCACTGAGGTGGCAGGTGGTGTAAGAGGAATTCTTGGATCCAGAACAGAAAAGGACATGAGACTTGGCAGAGTGCTAGGGTCTTACAGCTCTGCCTCTCACAACCAACTCACACAGCATGAAGATGCAAACTCCAGCTGCCCTGGCAGGCCTGTCTGCAGGGCTAATGAGGATGCTGAAACTCCCAAAAATGAACCCCATGAGCCTGAACATCCAGTATGTGGCTATTGCTAATATGTAGTACTGGCATACTGTATGAGTGAAGAAGTGTGTGCTCTAAGGTCCTCTTCATGACAGGAATCGCTTCTCTTTTCAATTAAAGCCTGCATTCTTTCCTTCAGCCTAAAGTCTCATGTTTCTAATGCATTTTATAATCAAATTGTCAAAATTCTTCCAGGTGGAAGTTAGAAATATCAGCCAGCCAGTTTGGTTATAGCAACACTGACCCCACCTGGGTGGCAGGACTGATTCCAAGCACTTGAGACCCATCAGTACTGGACGATGAAGGTACACTCATGAGCAGTGCTAGAAACTGATACTCAGTGAACAAAACACAGTATTTGCTTACACAAGGGAAAAAAAAAACCCACTTAGATATTCTGCACAGCTTAGCTACTCTCTGCTTCAGCCCTTTGGTTTAGTTAAACCTTTGTAACCTCTTTTGTATAGCCAAGCTTCCTAGGCATATTACTGAGTTTGGCTCAAGTAGCCAAACTTCATTACATGGAAAGCAAATATGAGATATGTGCAACCATAAATGGATTCACTGAACACATCCAGTTAAAAACAAAGGTTGATCCAAACCACAACCAATCCCACATTGATCCTTGAGTCCAAATTTTCTCAGAGTTTGAGGCTGAGGGAGGGAAAGATGCAAACTTACATAGATGGCTGATAGTGCAACCTAAGTTTGGACTGCCCAATGCATCTTGCCTTCTCAATCTTGGGTTTATTTATAATTAATATATATATTTATTATTATTACATTTGCCCAATTAGCAAATATTTAAGCCACACTTTGATTGCCAGGTGTGTGTTGAAGGCTGGGTTTTCTTCAAAGTTTCAGCCAAAACAGTTCATGTTTCTGAGAGCACCATTTTTTCTTAACCTAATCATGGTCAGATTGAAGACAAACAAAAACCCACTTTCCCCACCCAGTACTCTGGAAATCCTTGAAAAGCAGTGGTTGGTTTTGTTTTCTTATTGCAAGAGGGACTTGGAACTGGTCAAAATTTAACCTTACTGTTGAGATGGACTTTTTATACTCTCAGTGAAAATTTGGCCAATTCATAGAGCTTTGGATAAAAACCAAGCCAGCTGCAGTTCACATGTGGTTGCCAGAGGCCAGCTAGAGATTGCAGGCTTTGTTCTCTGTTGAGTTCATGAGCATGGGACATGCTCCAGGGCCTGGAGTGGGACTTCCCCAGAACTTGCAATTCCTAAGTGCTTCAGGCCAAAGCAGCTTTAAATCCAGATACTTGAAACTACAGATTTTTAGTTGGTTTTTTTAAAAATGTTTGTTTCCAGTCCACATGAAGGACATTAGTTGAACTGCGTTCAAAGGAGGTGAGACATCCAAGAGAAGGAGATGGTTCGGAAAAGTAGACTTGGAACAGACAAAAGGAATCCTGGAAGAGAGCTGGGGGAACCTGAAGTGTGTGAACACTGAGGTGGAAATCAGAGGATGGCAAGGAGACTGAAACACAACAAAGTATGGAGGCAACTGGGAAGTGGTGTGTAGGAAAAGGATGTGAAGGATCTCATTTTGGCCTCTCTACACGTTACTCTGAGCTCATTTAAGAACACTTGAGCTCACTCAGATGGTCTTCCCATCCATTACTGACTCCCTGGTAAATAAACCTGGCTATGAAGACAGAATCACACCTTTCTTTCTGGTACTGTCATGGTGAATATTATAAAAAAAGTACCAAAACTTCACAAAATAAAGTGTTCATTGAACATCTCTAAAATGCAAGGAAGAGCACTGCATCATATTTCAAACAGAAAACCAGAGATTGGAAGTATTTCCTGATTATTCAATCCAAGAAGTACATTATACCAGACAGGGTGATGTGTGCATGTTCTTTATGTGTTGCCTTATCAGCATCTGCAAGTCCTAAATTCTTCTGCAAACTAGGTTTAATTTAGGTCAGGCATCTAAGGAATAAGGGAAGCTTATAACTGCACGTGGAAAGATTTGACCTGAGCTGAGAAAGAAGAGAATGAGAACCTACAGCCTGGCAGACCTTTATTCAATTATTTTATGGCATCATTTGATCCCAAAATTACTCCAGATTTGGAGGGTTCAGGAGGACTCCTTCCTTTCCAGGATGTCATATAATTTGGAGAGGACTTTTTTTTAAACTTCAAATTTGTTCTACTATTAAAAAAGGAATATGAAGTCTCTGTTTACTTCAGCTGAGCCTGGTGTGGCCCCTGGAGACACTGCCTCTGCCATGCACGTGGTGTAACCCCTGTGGTGCTGCCAGTGCCCACCCTTGTGCTGAGACTGCTCTTCAAACAGGCACGTGGCTGTGGCACCGTGACTGCAGCTCCGTGTTGGCCTGAGTTCCCATTCCTGGCTCCTGCAGGGCTAACTGATGGGCTGCCCAGGCTTTATCACAGTGCCTGCATCCTTGCTGATGGCACATGTCCCTGGTCACACCTCTGCTTTCATACGTGTTTGCGCTGCCAAGAATAATTGTTACATTTGAACTGGCTCTGAAAGCAGGGGCCAGAATTCCAAAGGGAAGCACAGGATGAGCTAGTGACAGCAGCCACTTGGCATTTCCAGCCCTGTGGTGCAAAAGGGGATGTGTTCTAAGCATTGAGACTTCTCGAATCTCTTGTGATTTTGTCAGGAATACAATTGACAGTATCAGGATATGTACGCACAATCTCTTATTACTGTTTAAACTTAGCAAACAATACCATATCCTGTGCCAACAGTACTACTATGGGTTATGAAGAGTTATTTTTCAGCTCTTTGGAATACCTTTCCTTTTGTGGACAATAAAAACACCATTTCTCCAGCAACTTCTACTTCTCTGTCTTTAAAGAGCTGTGTGAACCTGATTATTCACCTATGACTACAACCAAGTCCTAGCTGCAAGTGTGGGATTCCAGAAAGGAGTATTTCTGCATTTTGATTTATCTCCCCTGGCTATAAAAACAGAGAGTGCTTTTTAAGTCTTTTTAACATTTCTCAGTAGGTGACCATACTAATGCAATCCTTGGTGATAAATAGGAATTTATTACAGCATCCTGATACCAAACCAACTTTTTTTATACTTCATGTGACAAAAAGTGAAGACTTTGTAGTTTATAGAAGCCAAAAAATACTCATAGATTATACAGATTAGAGGCAAAATTTTATAGCCTGTTTATCGTGCAAGACTTTAAAAGATTTAGGTGCAAACTAGCATAAAGACAATGCCATTTTCTGGACTATAGTGTTTCTGCCAGAAGTGCAATAGGACACTATAGGAGATGCAAATGCCTGCTAAACCATGACAGCCCTAACCAGTGACTGTAATGCATACACCATGAAAAGGAATTTAACTTAATACCTCCAGTTCAGGTTTCAGCTTTGAGAAATCTGCATATTCTTCTACTTGTGCTTGATGTTGTACTGCATTTGATACTTTTTGGGATCATTACAGTGTCAACTCTCCCATCTTGGCCAACTTGAAATTAAATTCTGTTTCCCTTGTGGTCCCAACTGGATGAAGTAGTTGCAGAGCTAAATAAGGCCAGGGTCTGGTTATATCCAGAAATTCAAAACTGCTTTGGCAATTTCAGCCTTTGTGAGTGTCCCTGAAGAAGACAGGGGAGGGTCTTGGTGTGGAGCGTGGGACACAACTGTAGTGGTGACAAGATCTGCTGGTGCCCATGGTGCGCCAGACTCACTCCTAACACGGAAGGGCACTTCAAAAATATGGCACTTCAGGGTGGAACCCTTCCCCTGTTCCTCTCTCTGTAACCTCTGCCTGCAGATTGGTGTGAGCTGTGGCCAAATCTGGTTCCACCTTGTTCATGGGGCAGTTCAGAAATGCCCCAGGACCAAAGCTAAATGCAGACATTCATGGACCCAGCCAATGCCTTTGGCATCAGTCAGTCATGCTGGCCCTATAGATCTTCAAATCTTTTCCAACCTAGCCTGGTGAAAAGCAGCACGGGGGATTCCCTGAGGGCATGGAATGGTGGGAAAAGTAAAATATCTTTGGTCTTTCTCAGGCCAGGAGTTGTTGAGACTGTTATTTCCTACTTCTCTTCCGAGTGACTGGGCTTTGATGCCCTAAAGTAGGCACAACTCTGCAACTCTTAACTCATCTGTGCTTCAGAGCACCAAGGAAGCCCAGCCCACCCTATGGAGAGAACACCACATCCTGGATACTTTGCTAACAAGCCAACTGGGTTTTAGGACCTACCACTCTGAAACAGTTTGTACTGGCAGCCTATGGTGATGCCTCTCACAGGCTGTGATGGTGGGACTGGGATTTGAGGGGCCTGTTTTTTGCAGAGGTTTTGTGGGGAGCCCAGCAGTTCTGACCAGCAGCTCTGTCACTGCACAGCCAGAAAACTGGCAGCAACTTCTGCCCCTGAACATCTGCATCCTCTGTAAGTTCTCTGGGCCTGTCAGGCAAACAGGTTGAAATGGCTCTGGTTCGAATTAGTCACACAGGGAATACAAACAAAGGCATCAAAATGTCCTTCGAAAACTGAGTTCCCACAGAAGATAAAAGGCTGTGGAATAGTTTGTACAAGCCTAACTGATGGAGCTTTCACATCACAAATATGACCGAGGAACAAGTCACTTTTTCAGGGGAGTGTCTGGGCTTTGCCTTTACTCAAAGCCATGCCAAGTGCCAGTCAGTGAAGGAGCAGGCTCTGGCACAGACAGGAGGGAGGGAGATCCATCTCAGATGTCCAATAGAGACTTCACAGAGTAGTTTGGTTGGAAGGGACCTTAAAGACCATCCAGTTCCAAGCCACCTGCCATGGGCAGGGACACGTTCCACTAGACCAAGCAGCTCAGAGCTCAACACTCCCTCTTTCAACAGCAACACCTCCCTCCAGCCCACCAGCAACAGACCCTTGCCTTTCCTCTGGCATCTGCCCACCAAATGCCAGTGCTCTAAAGGAGAATATATTAAAAGGAAGTGGGTGGTAGTGGTCTGTCAGCAGTTTATCAGGCTGAAAACAAATAGGGAAATTCTTTGGCTCCAGAAGAATGAAGTAAACTCAAGATTCTCACCAGTCTGTAAAGTGCTGAAGAATTCATTAGAATAAAGAGAATGCAGTCAGCCTAGGGTAAGGTTGCAGATCTGGGACTGAAACTGGACAGGTGGGAGAAATGTTCACCATGCCGACAGGGAAACTGGTTGATGCTGATGTTTCTAATCTTCGTTTCAGATTATTGTTGCTTTTCATTCTCTGGACATGCTGTGTTTTACTTGTGTAACTTTTGCCATTATACAAACTAAAGTAACAATTTCTTCTTTTGTCTTATGCTCAGCAAATTGTGCAGCACATTTCATTGGGACCAGAGAGCCCCAAACTGATGAGACAGGCAAGAACATGAAAATGAGGACAAGAGAAACCCCACTGTGCTTGCTCCAAGCCCTGCCACCACGGTCACTCCTCTAAAAAGTGACCTAGAATTGCAGGTTAGGACCAAACTTTGGTTTCCGTATTTAGAACGGAAAGGCATTTATAAAGTAGGTGCCAAAATCTTGAACCTGTTAGCAGGTTTTCTACTGCATAGTTGAAATTTCTGTCATTAACTGTTTTTTTATTTGGAGGTGGTGACAGGAAAAGTATCTTTTTAACTTTTAACATTAAGTCAAAAATCCCAAACCTGCTCATGGTCCTCTTCATTATCCCAACACAAAATAGTTACCTCTCTCCCCTTGAAGTAAGTATATACATTCTCTGCATGCTAAAATACCAAAACAATCAGGGGCCACCTTTTAACAACTAAAAGTTTTACAGGTATGCTACATTTGACTGAAAGGAGAAAAAAACAAGTATTACAGTAAAATACTTCAGAGGAGTTAGCAAAGGACTGCATCTGGGTGGAGCCCCTCGTGTCCCCTTCAGTCATTTCTTTGCTCCAGTATCACACAATGTTTTGTCACTTCACTTTTTGTGTTCTCCATCAAGTAAGTTAATGCTTGCTTAGCTGAATTCCTTTCCCAGAAGTAAACACAAGGATGTCATTGCAGAACTAGCATTTAGTGGTGGTCTTCCAAGTTTTACACATAGCTTGTGCATAGAGTGGTACTTGTGGGAGGGAAACAGCTCTTATCAGAGGCACTGAGGCAGCTGGCAAAGACAGTTTCTGAACATAAAGGTCCTTCTGAGATTTAACACATCACTACAGCTATGGTGGCATTGCTACCAAGATACACTTCAGGTATTTGTTTGCAACCTTCCCCGCCCCTGGGTCTGTCCACACTCTGCCAGTGCTGTCAGGCCAAGGCCTACTGCCACTGAGGCCAATTCCTGGACAGAAACTGGTCCTACACACTAATGAACATCATTAATGAGCAGCAAATGAAGTAGGTGCTCAAGGGTGAAAAGCTATTGCAATTTGGCTGACCTGGTGGCGTGTTGCATTGGAACAAGCACAGATCAATTCCAACACAGTTCTGGCTGCGTGGGAAAAAAAGACAAAGTTGGTTTTTTTTTCAGCTGACTGCTTCTCACACAAGTCCTTCCACTGGGAACTTAAAACCACACTTGTAGCCTTTGTTTAAACAGTTCCAAATTACAAACATGGAAGTGTAGAAAAACATTGAACAAGCAGACAGGACAGAAAAGTTGAATGAGCACTGGCTCTTCTTATTTTAATGAAGAAATATTTCAAGTTAATATCAGTGCATATTTAGAAATAGCATGTGATACTCCCAATGCCAAATACATCAGCAAATTACAGTTTCAAAACTTTATAAATTAATGGCAAGGAAAAAAAGAGATTAACATAGAGAATAAGGTTCAAAATAAACATCCTGTTTGTTTGCTGCACTGTGTCAATTATATTTCTGGTACTCAAATAGCAAGAGAGATCCAATATTTCATGTAATTAGGTTCTCCAAAATAGCAGTTATTTTCCTACAAATGAATTAAGCAGTTTGCATTTATTTTTGATGTATAATTAAATGTTATTCTTAGTTGTTACAAAGAAATTTAGTCATGTCAGAGTAAAATTTCATTCCATGACTGAAAAAACTCACACTAACATAGGAACGTTGCCTTCTGGTCATACCCAGTGGTAACAGT
Source organism: Horornis vulcanius (assembly GCA_013401035.1). Classification (NCBI taxonomy): domain Eukaryota; kingdom Metazoa; phylum Chordata; class Aves; order Passeriformes; family Scotocercidae; genus Horornis; species Horornis vulcanius. The sequence continues at coordinate 5,566 of VZUA01000533.1, read as the reverse complement.
CAGCTGAGAATAGGAAGAACTACATGAAAGCACATTTGGCTGTTACATAAAATGGCTTTTTTTTTTTTTGTTTTGTTTTTTTGTTTTTTTGTTTCACAGCCTCATAACAATACTGTTTTTCAACATTGTTCCCAGTCATTGTTTTTAAAATGGTTCATCAACATATCCTGAATCAATCATCGATATAAATAACTCCAGTGACAAAATCCATTATGGAAGGACACAGGACTGCAAACCGAAAGCTGTGCTGAATGATTTTAAGGTGGAACTGTAATTCCTCTGTAACACTCTGTTAAAAAAAACCCAAAACAACAACAAAAAACAACCCCACACGGTAAAACCTTTAATTAACTGGCAATGGCGGAATCTGAAAAACTGAAATAAAATTTCAAGAGATGTTTAACTCAAAATGGACTCTAAAGCAAGACAAATCATACTGAAGCTAGAAAGAGATGCACATTTAAAGCTTGCAAGTGTGATATAAAAATATTCTCTAGTGTTTTTAATTTTGATACAGGGAGTCCAATTCTCTAATGAAAGAAGATAAAATACATCTTCTTTCCTACCCCACTGCTATACATATAGACTGTTCCCTTGAAAGGAAATGGCTTTCCCCAACAAATACACCAGCCTTGGGAATCACAGGCTTTCATAGGGTTTGTTGATTTTGCTTTTTAAAGTATATTTTCAAGCAGGTGAAATACTGATAGGATATGCATTTTGGTGACTATTATCTACTGTGCAAATCATATATATCAACCCCATAACTTTGACTGAAGTGCAGTCTGCATGGCCTACAATGACTCATAATCTAGTGGGATACTACAGGACAGAGATGACTGCCAGCCTATGAAACACCAGGCTAAATCAGGGTAGTGGGAAAGGCACACGCTCCAGATTTAGCAGGAACACCTGAACGTTCCTCGTTACTGCTCCTGAAGTTCCAGTGATTCTGTGCACTTCCCAAACAACAAGATTTGCTTCCAGAAAATTGTGAGGTAACAGGAAACTTCTGCTTATGGCACATACACATGGAAGAGTGTGAGCTCAGCTGAACACTCATGATGCAAGGGGTAATGCAGACACAAGGGAGGCTACAAGGGTTCTGGCCAGAAACAAAAACTTCACATTTCCTTACAGTGCACACATTCCTTTTATGCATAAACACCAGGTGCGCAAAATAAGCTGTTTGCTCGGTACAATTTAATATTTTGCATATGTAAAATAATCACCTAATACTGCAATATAATCCAAAATCATGCACTAGATAAACAGAGCTTCTTCCCCATGAACAATAGTTCTCAGGAACATTTTATTCTGCTTCTGGTAACGTCTCATGATTTGCCAGCTTACACAGTCCCTTTCAAAGAACACAG
>VZUA01000523.1:7327-23013 GCA_013401035.1 Horornis vulcanius | reverse complement strand
ATGGTTTGCTAAAAGTCTGTGGGGTGCCACTTTTGTCAGTATCATTTGCAGATCTTCTTTTCCAGAGCAATCTGCCTTCATTTATACCACTGGAACATCATTGACCTCCTGGAAGGCAGAATCATATCCCTATCCCATTGCTGCATGCTTCCACAGGTAGTTTTGATGCAGGAAGGTAGTTTGATGAGGAGGGTAGGATGCTATTAGATGCTATTCAAAGCCTCTAATACTTAGGTGCTCAATGTAAAATTGTTCTCTCTCTGTTTCAGGGGAAATAAACACCTACAGGTGGAACGTCCCAGAACGATCCGGTCCCGGCAAAACAGATCCAAATTGTATCACTTGGGTTTATTATTCAACGGCAAATTTTGTTAAGGTAACCAAGAAATGGCCATTAAAGCTTGCATTGCTTTGGCTAACACGTTGTGCCTTGTGTAATGTTTCCAAAATGATCCTGCTTCTCAGCTGGGAGAGGACCACAGGCTAGAGACACCACCATTTACAGAGCTAGATGTCCTCTTTGCCAACAGTTGCACATGCCTGGGTAATTTAATCTACAGAAATCCCAAGGCACACACCACAGTAATATGATTTCCTCCTTCAAGAATAGTTGAAGGGATTTGGAGTAAAGACAAAACATTACACAAAATCACAGAATCACAGAATGAATAAGGTTGAAAGGGACCACTAGAGGTCATTGCTTCAGTAAATTACCTGAGAGGCACACAGACAAAGAAGTTTTTAATCAGACTGATTTTTTCTCTTCTGCTAGGAAAAAGCAATTTAATCTTCAGTTAATCTGCATCTATTTCATAACTGGATGAAATAAAAATCTGTAATGCATATATTTATTTTATTTCAGGACACATACAGTGGGCTGATTGGGCCTCTTGTAGTTTGCAGAAAAGGAACTCTAGATGAAAGAGGTCTAAGGAAAGACATCGATCGTGAATTTACTCTTCTGTTTATGGTGTTCGATGAAAATGAATCCTGGTATTTGAAAGAAAATATTGAAACATACCTTCATAAGGATCCTGATGATTTTAATTCCACTGAGAACTTTGTAGAAGGCAACAGCCTGCATGGTATGTAGGACTTGGCAGCAGCAGCCACCAAGAGGAAAGAGGTTTATCTTTCACAGCCCTTTTAGGAAGGCATTGGACTTAGCCTGCAGTTACCAAACCACGTGACAACTTCATAAAGTGCAATGCTGGATACAAAAGATTTCATGAGGCCCAGCCAATACATATTTCTAACAAGATAGTTTACTCTTATTCTCTTGGGAAGAGGCTGCCTTGCCAGAATTCCCTTGTCATTGTGAGCTGTGTTCCTCCAAGGCTGATTTTCTAGGAGTGTAGGGATGATACTTTACAACTGTGGCTGTATTTGCAGCCAGTCCAGGAGCCGGGCAGAATAGACTGGATGGGGGGAAACACAGCCCTGGCAAAGCAAACTCTTCTTTCTACAGCTGGTACCCATTTTAGGCAACAATTCTATTCCCTTTTTTTCCATGTAGCTTCTCAGCATTAATCCAGTTTGCTCGGGAGTTCAACCTCAACCAGTAAAAAACCAGTTTGATGCTCTGTAAGACAGAAAAATGTTTGTTGATGTATACTTACACAATTTGGAAATTGAAACAAAAGTATGACTGTCTCCCTGCAGTGGCAGTGGTCACTATGGACAGCACTTGTCCTGACCCCACATGCCTGTTCTCTGCCTTAGCACTTCTTCCCCCCTGAAAGTGCAAAGGGTGCCTGGAGTGGAGGTTACGATCACCCATACCATGGCTGATTATTAATCATTCCGATTTTGTCTTTCTTTCAGCAATCAATGGGAAGATTTACAACAATCTGTTGGGTCTAACGATGAATGAAGGTGATAGGACAAACTGGTACTTGATAGGAATGGGCAATGAAGTGGATATCCACACAGTTCACTTCCATGCACAGACCTTCATCTTCAAGGTTGGTAAAATAAATCAAAGTAAAACTTTCATGGTATGATGGGAAATTTATGAGAAGAACAAACAAACAAACAAACAAAAATGCATATTTCTAGCCTGGTTTTTCACTTAGGCACAGTGCCCTGGGCTGATGCTGAGGTTGGTGGGAGTTTTGTTTTTGAAGGAAATATGAAATGAATGAGATCCTTGCAAAGCTTCTATTGCTTTAGTAGAGGACATGCTTAGGTGGGTCAAAATATGTGATTATGCACAGGTGTAAGGGAAGATACAGGGAGGATATTAGAGTTATGCTGGGTTAGAGTATGTTTTTATGCTGTGACAGTTTGCCACTGGCAGGACTACCTGAAAAATCTATCTTTCAAAGAACACCTTTGCTCAACCAAGAGTTGGAGTCATCAGGAGGGGTCTGCTGTTGTTGTGTATGGATTAAATGAGAGGTGTCCACAGACCTCAGTTTCCCTGGATGATGCTCACTAGAAATGTACAAGAAGAATTTGATCTACCTTAAGGAGATGGAAGTCTAACTGGAATATTTTGGTGCCTGTGGGGGAGTATTTGAGACACAACTCTCACAGTTCTGGTTTTGCTTTGCCACAGACAGATAAGGACCACAGAGGAGATGTATATGACCTTTTCCCTGGGACTTTCCAGACAGTTGAACTCGTAGCAGAAAATCCTGGAACGTGGCTTCTGCACTGTCACGTGGCTGATCACATCCATGCTGGCATGGAGACAACCTACACCATCAATAAATCAGGTGCAGTATCAGAAACATCCTAGGACTCAGAGGTGGATGGAAGGCAGGGATGAAAGGAAGAGAGCTCACCTGTGCACTGGTGGGAAGCACCTGCACTGCCACGGCCAGTTAGCAGTGATAAGAGACAGGACAAACACCCCTAATGACACGGCAAAGACAGCAACCTTTGGTGCATTTTTATGCAACTTGAAAACCATGCTTCACACGTGCATGTCTCCTTCTGAGACAGTGGCAACCTAGGGGCCATTTGTCATTTAAAGGTGGTGCAGAAAACATTTGCAAAGCTGTTTTTCGGCCTTTTTGCCACAGTGTACCTACAGTCTGGCATGGTGCTGGTTCCTTCCTGTGACCCCTGATGATTTGCAGAGCTCTTTGGGCTCCTCCCTGCACAGGCAGACACCAGCTGGGATAAAAAGGAGGTCCAGAAAATGGTTGTTCATCTTGTCCAAGAAATTGGTGATTTCTTGACTAAAAGAAGTTGGCAAACTTTTTGAGTGGTACTTGTCTCTTCCAAGACACGTGAGTGAAGCCAAAAGCATTTTGTGAGCCTCTCCACATCACATAACTTCACTAAACATCTGGATCCAGCATCTCCGACTGTGGTCTCCACTGTGCTGGCTGCACTCTTTTAAGAGTTGAAACAGTGCCAGTAGGCACACCTCATACCTATAAGCCTGTAGCAGCACGATGACAAATGTAGATGCCAAATGTAGCCAAAATACTCCTTCCTTGGATATGATGAATTTATTTGATTCCACATATTCATGTGGGCTGTGAGATTTGAAATGGACAAGCAAGTGCAAAACTGAACCGTGGAATGGTTTGGGTTGGAAGGGAAAGAGACCTTAAAGATCATCTCGTTCCAACCCCCCTGCCATGGACAGGGACACCTTCCACTAGACCAGGTTGTTCAAGGCCCCATCCAGCCTGGCCTTGAACACTGCCAGGGATGGGGCATCCACAGCTTCTCTGGGCAGCCTGTGCCAGTGCCTCACCACCCTCACCATAAAAAAAATGTGTTCCTTATATCTCATCTAAATCTACCCTCTTTCAGTTTAAAAGTTACTCCTTGTCCCATCGCTACAGTAAGTAGTGGAGTAACAGAGATGTCTACAGAGAAGGGGAATGTTGCCCATGGAACTGCCCAGAGGAACAGCTGTGATGATCTAATCACAATTTCTGTTCAGATCAATGAGGTAGAAATAATGAAATTAAGTCAACTCTACTTTTTCAAAAGAGAAGGAAAATATTTATTAAGGCTTTCAAATTAAATATGCTTTTTTTCTCCCCGAGAAGAGAGACAAGAGTGGGAGGTTCCTTTAGAAGGAGGACACACAACTGGAGCATACAATACAACTACTGCAACAAATGGAACCACTGCAAAGGGTAAGGATTTTTTTAAATGCCATTTAAAATTCTTCAGATTCATGTACAGATTTCTCATTAACGACTCTCTTTTAACAGATTACAACAACAAAGTGGGCAATTTTTTCGGAAAAACTTTGAGTCCTGGAGAAGCCAGCCTGATACTTGCAGCTTTTTTTTGCATTGGACTTGTTCTACTGTCAACAGCATTAATCTTTTTCTGCTTCATCACCCACCAAGGAAATAGAATCCATTACACAGCTCTGCATGATAAAAGCTCATTTCTGGCAGATTCCTTGTAAATCCCCACTTTTAATATCGTTCACAGGGACTCACTGGATTTCACGACATAGAACCATAAAACCATTAAGGTTGGAAAATACCTCTAAGATCACTGAGTCCAACCATTAACCTAAAACTGCCAGGCAACATGCTGCAAATAAAACTGGAGCGGGGCATATGCTGACAGTCCTACCCCATGGCCAGTGCTCACAAGAGTGAACATGACCTGTAGGGCACAGCTCCAAGAGCCTTGTACCACCCATCATCATTTCCACTCCTCTGGATTCAGATGAGCTTTGTCCAAGATCCAATCTGGCAGCTGAGCAGAGCAGCACACCTCTTGGCATCCACAGGGTTTTCACAGGATTAAGGATCAGGCAGAATGGCATCCATGTGCTCTGTGCAGAAACATGGGGTTCACACTAGGAAATAAACACCACCAGGGACTGGCTGAAGTTGTCAGCTTCTGAAGGAGCAGGTGCTAATCTCCAAGTCCCTGCAGTTTCCCGAAGTCTGGCTCAGTGAATTCACCACCATTCAAGGGATTGTCCCTTTTTTTTTTTCCCTGTTAAATGAGGAAACTGTGCACTGGGGACAGATTTCTGAAGACCTACAAACAAATTTTAGCACCTGATGAGTTCAACAGTGCCTGGGCTGTTAATTTCTAGCACCTTTTATTTATCTCTAAAAATCTAACCCTGAACAACCTCCAAGAGATTGATTGATTTTGAAAATGCTGCTTGTTATGGACCTGATTCTGCACCTCTTCTTTGCACTGAGCAACACCTCTCTCCCTACCTGTAATGAAGCCATCAGGAGGATGATCTTTGTGCTCTATGAGGCAGACAGACAGAATCAGGACATGTTTAGTGATACTTGAATGTTTATAGCTTGTTTTTTGTTAGGTTGTGTTCCTTCTTGCCTGCTCATGCCTGCTATAGCTCTTGCAGAGGAATTCCAGAACAAAAATCTTTATAAAACTGTTTACACAAATTTGATTTTGAATGTAAATTCCAGTTGCTGGTTTTTTTATTTTTATTTTATTTTTTCCACTTCTATACTTTAAAGTATGTTCAAAGGTAGGAAATTTTACTGCGCAACACTCTTACTGTAGCTTAAAAGTGTCCTGCATTGATGTCCAGTCAAACAATATGTTGAAGGTTCTTGGATGTTTCTCAGTAATTTCTTTGTTTTTCTCAGTCATTTGAAAGCACACACATAAAGTGCAAATGCAGGACCGAGCCTTTATAGAATTTACATCATATCAACAAACAAAATTTCCTTCTCAAAATCTCCCATTTGAGCTGGCAAAAACAGATACTCTAAACCCTTTCATCTCCCTGTCCTGTAAACATTAAAATTGGAGTTTCCTCTTCTGTGCAAAAATACTGTCTGTGCAGAACTTTTGCTCTCTGTGTACATATAAAATTAAAGCCTTTCAATTAAAATGCACTATTAAGAAAGGAAATTATTTGGTACTTCACTTCTAGGGTAGCTAATGTTTTAGAAACAGAGTCATAAGTATCTTTTGACTGTAGAAACTACTTTGCCAAAGTGATTACACTGATAATAAAAAAAAAATCCAGCTATTTGTATGAACCTTCTGGCACAGTTCATTTCCTCTGTCCCGCTCCTCAGCTGGACAGTGGCTGTGAAACCAGAAGAAAGGCTCCAAAGAGCCCCAGGACATCACTGCTGCCAGACCAGGTGACACAGCCTGCCACAGGGATCAGGAAACATCACAAAAAGTGTAAAGCAACGAGTTTTCCATTGCCTGCCTGGTGCAGGCAACCCTGTGCCAGCTGTGCCCTGACACCTGTGTTGAAGGACAGCATCTGTGTTGGGCTGAAGCACCGGCAGGAAAAGAGTTAAGCAACAAAATGAACAGAAGATCAAGTCACCAAGGCAGGGATGTTCTCCACAGAGTGCTATAGGCCCTCAAAGTATGAAAAATCTGGATTATAAACTGGGGTAGCAGTTGGGAACTGTCCTAAATCCAAAAGCTTGAAAGGTGACAAATACAAGGTCAACCTTTAAAAACTTTCCAGAGGACAAAACAGCTCTGTCAGCCACACTACAGGAGGTGGCTGCAACTAAAAACAAAACCAGGAAAGTGTCCAAAGGAACAGAAGAGAACTTGAAGAATTTATACTTTTGGTTTTTTTCCAAAGAAAATTGTGCTGTAGCAAGGTTTTTGAAGGACTCAGTGCATAGGTAAGAAACATGGAATAATATAAACTGCTTACATTTCCATAAGATCTTTGAGAAGGTCTTCAGTTAAATCTTCTTAAGGAAATGAAATCATGAGGGTGAGGAGTCCATGAGGTTAAATAACTGGTTAAAAGACAGTGAAAAGTAGTCAGATTTCATGTTGAAAATTACTCATGGAGTGCTACATGACTTGTAGTACATGTTTGTTCTTACTCTTCACTATTTTACCTAAGTGTTGTGAGAAAGAGCAGACAAGTTGAATCTTAAGCCCATGTAGCATGAGAAATCAGTGAAAAAAAGGACAAAATTTAGTATTGTTGCATTTACAGTACTACACATGGAACAAAGCAATCCTAACTGTATGTGTATCATACTGTCCAAGCATCTCTGAAACGGGATCTTATTCAGAATACTTTAATGACAGCGTTTGCTCCAGTGTTCTTTAGTGGGCAGAAAGGCAATTAAATATTAGGAATTTGTACAAATTAAGGATAGAGAAAAACAGAAAACTACTTAGTGCCATTACATAAATGTCTGAGACACCTGCATCTTGTACACAACATGAGTCAAATCTCCTGGCCTCATCCAGCAAAGCAGCATAAGACCATCACAAAAAGAACAAGAAAGGGAATCAGTATTGTTGAATAGTTTCCGTATGAGGCTTGGCTTATGGCTTGGAAAAAACAGGAAGGACAATTGAGAACAGAAAGGATAGCAGTTTTATAAAGGGAAATTTGTGTGGAGAAGGGAATAGTTCATCCTTTTTGTAGAAAGAAATTAGCTGGGGGAGTGTTACATGAAAGCACAGCACAGGAGGTGGCTCTTCATGGGGTGGATATGTGACTTCTGTGACTCCTGTGTTGAGGATCCTCCAAGCTCACAAAGGTCTGAAAACGAACAGAAAAAGTACAGAGGACCAAATAAATTAAGGGTTATTGAAGGTGAAGGTACCCCACTGACTCCCCCAAAAAACTAATCTGAAAAGCAATGATCAAACATTTTGGGTGGGAGAAAATTTCACAGTTCATGGTGCTAGGCAGGTTAGGGGCTTGGAGCATCTGTCAGACTGTGTTGAAGATGAGTGCTGAGACAGCTGGGGCTCATCAACCTGGAGAAAGTGCCTCAGGGGCTCTCCATAGTGTGTGCAAACAACTGATGGATGAGTAGCATGGACAGAGTCAGGTTGTTCTTGGCAGTGCCTGGCAAAATGACCTGAGCTGCTGGGCACAAACTTGACACAAGAAGTCTCCCTTTAAACACTGTACCTGGGTTGAGGCAACCACAGACAGGAGTACAGACTGGGAGAACCCATTGAGAGCCTGCCTCATTGGGGGTTCTTGTGGATGAAAAGCTGGACATGGACAAACAGTGCTCAGAGTGCAGAAAGCTAAATTCATCATGGGCTGCATCAGAAAGAATGTGGCCAAGTGAAGTGATTCTGCCCCTCTACACTGCTCTGTTGACACCCCACCTGGAGTGCTATGTCCAGTTCTGGGGCTCTCAGCACAAGAAAGACATGGACATGCTACAGCACATCCAGAGGCCACAAAGATGCTCTGTGCAGGGGCTGGAGCAATTTTCCTAGAAGACAGACTGAGAGACTTGCGATTGTTCAGCCCAGAGAAGACAAGGCTCTAGACAGACCTCTCTGTGGCCTTCTAGTACCTAAGGGGGCTTACAAAAAAGAGGGAGAACGTCACTTTATAAGGATATACAGTGATAGGAGAAAGGGGAATGGCTTTAAATTGAACGAGGGTGGGTTTACAACAGATTTTATGAAGAAAGTCTTTATAGTGAAGATGGTGGCACAGGCTGCCCAGAGAAGCTGTGGATGCCCCATCCCTGGTGGCATTTAAGGCCAGGCTGAAGCTGGTCTAGTGGAAGTTGTTCCTGCCCACAGCAGGGGGGATGGAACGAGACGATCTTTAAAGTCCCTTCTAAGCCAAGCCGTTCCGTGGCTCCGTGACCCCAGGGCGCCTGGCACTGCCCGCCGCCCCTCTTCCGAACCGCGGGACTGCCGCCCCTCGCAGGGCGGGGCCGCCCGGGGCTGCCGGGGCGTTCCCGAGCGGGGCCCGGCCCAGCCTAACCCCGCACGGCACAGGCCAGCCGTGCCGAGCCGTGCCCGCCATGGCCATCGCGCACATCGCCACCGAGTACGTCTTCTCCGACTTCCTGCTGAAGGAGCCGCCGGAGACGCGCTACAAGGGGCTGCGGCTGGAGCTGGCGCTCGACAAGATCGTCACCTGCATCGCCGTGGGGCTGCCGCTGCTCCTCATCTCCCTCGCCTTCGCCCAGGAGGTCTCCATCGGTAACTCGGGCAGTCCCCCTTTCCCGGTTCCCGGCGCCTCCCGCGGCGGACAAAGGGCTCGGCGGGGCGGGAGGCGGCGGAGCGGAGCTCGGGCGGGAACGCAGCGCTCGGTGGAGCTCAGCTGCCGGGAGGGTTCCCGCTCGGGGCAGGGCTGGGCGAGCCAGAGGGCGCCTTTGGGCCGCGGGAAGGAAAGCTGCCTTCCCGGAAAACAGTCCCGGAGAGCATCCCTGGCAACAGGCTCATCCAGGTGTGCTGGGCTTCCCGGCAGGCCCTCCCCGCGCTTACCCGTGCCCTTCTCCTGGCTGGGACATTCCCTGGCCGCTGCCGTTCTCTCGGCACCTCCCGAGCAGGAGCCTTGTCAGCCCAGCCGACCCATCTTCTCCCATCTGGGAGTGATGGCACGGCGAAGCCGTGCCGCCCTTTGTTTCCCAGCGCATTCAGGCTGGAGCAGCCAGCCGGGATGTGCCTCGGGAAGTGCGCGTTTGCTGCCGCTCCCGGCGCTCGGGATGTTTGGCAATAGGATCTCTCTGCCGCTCGGCAGCTGTCAGGGACAGGTGCCACGGAGAGGAGCTGTCAGAGCTCTGCCTTTGCGCTGCAGGTGGCTCGGAGGGGTCACCCACAGGCCGGGCAATGGGAGAGCTCTCTAAAGCTTTCCGCTGCTCCTCTGCCTTCCTGCAGCTGTTCCCGTTCATTTTTCTATTTCTGCTGTGACTCGGTAGATGCTTTACAGGTAAAGGGCCAAGTTTCCTAATTATTTTACTATCTTTTTATTTACCCACCTCCCCAAGTTGCAGAAGGGATCATGTAGCAGCCCTTTGCGTGAGGAGTGGAACTGAGTGATCTTTAAGGTGTCCTTCAACCCAAGCTTTTCTATGAATTGCTAAAAATAGCACTATATGAATGGAGATTCCGAAGGTGAATAAGCAATTCTGTCCCTTTTGATGCAGGGGTGAATCACAGGATTTCCAGCCTTTCAAAGAGATAGTTCAATTTACTTCATGTGCGTGTTTATGGGCCTTCAGTGTTACATACCTGATCTCCATTATCTACAGGATTGAATCAAGTGAAGGTCAGGAGAGTGGAAACTGGAATGGGACTTTGAATGAGTGGTGAATCTGTGCAAAGCCGTCATGAATAGCATTAGACAGATACCAGGCTGCTTAAGAGATAAGATACCCCAGATTGCTGTATTGCAGTAGATTCATAAAGCAAGAGTGAAAACGTGGGCTGAATCTGGCTAGTTTCTTTTTGTTTATAATGCTGAGAACCTGTTAGAAGAAAACATTGGGTTGGAAACTGAGTTTTTTTAGTTGAAAAAGAAATATTCAAATAAGTATGAGAAGTACATTTTATTGTTATTTCCGGGCATGGGTGAAACTGCACCACGTGGTGTCCATACAGAAAGTGATAGTAAATCTGCCATGCTGCTGTGACAGCTGTCACCTATCTCCCACAGAGTCCTTGCAGCTCAACAGGCTGGCTGCTTATGGGACAGCCCAAAACTGCTTCCATTAAGGCATTTGGGGGAACACTGAGGATTGTAGGGGCTGGAAATGCCTGGTTTTCTGTGCTGTGGTGTTCAGCCAGTGACAAAATAGGCAACAAGGTTTGTTTTCAAACACTTTGTGATATAATCACGCTTTAAAAAGGCTCAGGAGTGCTAAACTGAGGGAAAATGTCAGGGTCCATTTTTAGGTCTGAAGAAGAACAACTCAGAGGTGGATATGAAAGCGTTTGGTGGAAACACCTGCCTCAGAGTACAAAAACTGAACACCCTTTCCAAAAATGAATGCTCAGCTCCTATTTCTGTTGGGATAATTGCATTCTCCACCTCAGGTTCTCTTGGAACCTCATCCTGTCACATTCCCTTCCTGCTCTTCTTTCCTGTTCCCTTGCAGTGTGGTGTCAGACAATTGCAATTTTCCTTCTACACGTGGTTGCTCTTAATTGTGCAAAATTATTAGATTGTTTACAAAGGCTGTGGAAGTTTTCTGAAGCCACCAAGTGACATTTAGTTTTGATGGGAGTTTCAGGAAACAAATGAGATTCCAGCTGAATCACAGAGGATTTCTCCGCTGGAGGCATGGAAAACCCAGCTGCAGCACCCAGCCAGTGAACAGTGCAGAAACTCTGGGGTTAGTGCCTGCACCCTGCTCAGGCATTCTCCAAGGGCAGGAGGAGAGCTAATCTGAGTTTACTTTTGGCTATGTTTTAGAAACCTGTGGTCAGCTGTAGTTTTGTGAGCTGGTTATGATAGTAGTTAAGCAGTGATTGAGCTGTTGTCTGCTATCACTGGGAATCTTTGCTGCTTGAAATCCTGCACCTGTTACCTCTTTGCAGCTAAACCTTGTTTTATACAATTTTACATGATTTCATGCAATTTTGTATATACTGGGAATGGGAAAATGGAAAACAAGAGGATTGTGAGGATTGCGTTGTACATGTATATTACTTACATTGTGGCTTGATATTACTTCCTTATGTTATTTGGCAGTTCATGGGTAAATTATACTAGAGGTGGTCAGGTAGTGTGGTAACAGAAGCCATCTAAATATAGCTAAATCACCAATGCTTCTTATAAAGGAAAAAACCCCAAACCCTGAAAGATGGGGCACACTCAGCAGTGTACGAGCCAGAAATGAATAGAATTTTATCTGTGCCATTTTTAGTAAGGACGGCTCTGAGTCAGGATTGAGATTCCAGTATCTGAACTCAGATTGTGTGTACTGCAAGTTGTGCTCTCTTACTTGAGTAAAGACAGCTGAGAAACTTGGTTATAATCATAATGAATGCTTGGGTAGTGCTGCTGGCTTATCAGTTGTGGCAGGATGCTGGGCTAGGAAGTACCTGACCATGGGCCAGCCCACAGCATCTGCCTGAATCTGTCAAAATGGAGATCTGCTGCACTAAAACCATCTTATTCCCCACTGCTGCTCTCTGGTGCATCTTACCATGCTGGAGGGTGCTCAGTGGTGGGAAGATGGAGCCTTGCCTTATGCTCTGCACACCACAGGATCCCCATGACCACTTTGGACTTGCCCAGTGGTGACAATCCTTACTTGCCCTGCTCGTTTTCCACATAATTTATGAGCACTTTTTCCACCCAGTTTGTTTTTTTAAGTTTCCATCCTTGCAGTTGGCTGCCTGGGGGATTTGAGGTGCTTTGGCTGGCAGAAAACACAGAGTGAAGGGTGTTAGTGGGGATCTCTGGGTCCTGCATCCCAGAAGTGGGAGCCACAATGGCATCAGTGCCCCTTACTGCATGTCCAGTTGGGTCTGTATCTCTCTGTATAAGCTAATCATGTGTCTGAAGCAGTCATAAGAATAAAATGTATAGAAAATGTAAAAAAAAAAAAAAACCAAACCAAAAAAACCAAACCAATTGTGAGATTAAATCACAACAAATAGACTGAAAAAAACAGTCTTAACTCTTGAATTGGGCTCCTTTCCTCTCTTGCTACCTCCTGTCTGGTCCTCCCTGCTGACCTCCCTCTCTCTTAATGTTCCCAAGTTCCTTGGGAGGCTTTTAGGAAATAATCCTATTTTCTGACTTTGTAAGAGCTGGAGGCTGAAGTTGGGTTGGGTGTAATTAAGCCAAAGACTATTACTGTGGCAGCTGCTTGCTGAGAGCTGGAAAAACCTCTCCCAGTGCTGCTGAAGCTAATAGCTGACATTTGCACACCTTGTATTTAATTCAGCAGGATGCTGTGAAACCCAGGGCATTAATGAAGGACTGAGACAGCAAATGTGTGAGTAGCCTCAGCCAAGAGCAGCCAGATGGGCTGAGAACTTCTATGCAGATCCCAGCAAGATACACTGTGCTGGCTCTTCGGCATGTAAGAAAGCCTCAGGAAAGAGCACAAGGGACAGGCCTGCCTGGGTAGCCAGGACAAACTTGGAAAAACATTTGCTTTAATGTCAAGTTCTAAACTGTCATTGGGTGAGCATCTTCAGCCGTTGGTAAGATTTTTTTTGTTTAATTCCTATAGAGCCAGCTTTACATTTCCTGTGGAAATGATGGTAAGCTGCTTCAGCTGCCAGAGTAAATGTAAAAAGAATCGTGGACCTCTGGTGTTGCCTGAGATTTGAGGTACCACCCATGTTGGCAGGGAAGCTAGATGGTCGTTGCCACTGTTTTGTAATGCTTCTCCTTCAGATGAAGGGATGTTTTTGTTTGTTTTTCTTAAATCTCCATGGTGGAAATTTAATTCACAATTGTTTTCCCCATGAATCAAAAAAAAAAACAAAACAACTTATCACTCTGAAGACTATGCTTGATAAATATCCAGTCCTTTTCCCACTACATGATTTTGAGATTTCTCTGAGGGGTAGCTTGCAGCCCTCTAGAGAGAGAAATATACCTGCTAATTCCTCTGACCCACATGACTTAAACATTGTATCACCTGAGCTTTACTCCATTGCTGAAGTTCCTCTGGGAGGAGGTTCTTTACTCCATTGCACCCATTTGCTCATTACTTCCTTCTTCTACAGATTCTGTTCCACCCAACCTTCCACTTTGGTAATTCCTTCAGGTCCGCTCCTAATGCATGTTTGTACACCTGTACACCCACTGTACATTTGTTTCTTCTTTGGTATGCATTGGGACTCCTTTTTTCATTCCTTAAAATATTTTTAAATGTTGGTGTGGAGGTATGCGTTGGGTGGTGCCTGGCAGTCCGTACATTGTCTATGTGTGCCTTGATTTTCTTGTTTAGGTTTTTCTTTAGTGGCTACTAAAGAGCATAATTCTTGCTAGATCAAATCAGATGTTTGGGTATCATGGCAAGTTCATTTTGCCTTGTGGAAAATTATAGTAATAATTAATGGCCACGTTTTCCTCCAAGTGTATGCAAATCTTTCTGCAGTGACTGCAGTGTATTAGAATCCAAATAATTACTTAGTGAAGGTTTAATCCTGTCAACTGCAATCATTTGATCCTGGTTCAAGAAAAATAGTTAAGCCTATGATTAGCATTGATTCTTGAAAGTCCTGTCTGTTAGTTGTAGTTTCTTAATTAGATGTGTAAGTCAGCAGAGAGGTTTGGAGCCACTGAAGAGGAAACTAGTCTGGTTTGCTGGCTTTACCCTCTCTTTTGTAAAGGATGCAGCCAGAGGGTGCTGATCCCTCAGCTCATCCTGCCTTGGACCCAGCAAAGCAGGGAACAGGGATTCTCCTTTCAATTTGAGATTTCTTTGGGGTTCTGAGAGTTTCTTCTCATACACAGATTTCCTGCGAAGGAGCTGCAGAAGGGCCAGTTTCAAGGGAACAAAGGGTATTCCTGGTACAGACGGAGGCAATAGCTGGAGGTTTATTGGCAAAACACCCATGAAGATGTGCCACAGCTGAGTGGGGTGACAGCTCCTTTCTGTGCACTGGCTGCAGTAATTCAGACTTGTACTCTGCCCTCAGTTGTATGCCTGAAAGTAATTCCTGCTGCCAACAACCAGCTCCATCTGGTAATCTTAGCACTCTTGGAAAAGTGTCATTTCATTGTATGTGGCTGCACACCTGTTGCTGCCTTAGTTTTCTGCAGCTCTTTTGGGTGGTCTGTCTTTAGGACAGGCATCGTAAACAGCGCTTTTTTTATCCTCATTTGTTTGCAAAAGTAAAAGTCAAATCCCTATTGCTCCCTCGCCAAAGCTAATTTAGTACTGGGAAATGATTACCAAAAAAGTGCATTGCCAAGTGTAATGATAAATTGGCCAAAGACTCTTGTGACAACTGCTTAACAAATGCAGTCATTTGTTATTCCTCATCCTTCTTGCTGTATATTTTATCTCCTTGTTGTTACGGGCTTGTTTCCTGCTCTTCTCTTTCCCAAGCTATTACTTGTGGGAGCAAAGGACCGGAATGGCTTCATGTCACCAAACCAGGAGACTGTTCCTGTGATAGCAGAGGACTACTAGCCTCTCATAAACTAGCCCTGTGCATAGCTGTGTGCACAGCAGGTCTGTGGAAGGCATGTAGCCAAAATGGCATGATGGCATGTGCCAAATTTCTCTAACAGAAACTACAGATTTCCTTTTCAACTTCCTCCAGAATAGTCCAACATAAAGTAAATTATCTCTATATATATACTGNGGAAGGAAGGAAGGAAGGAAGGAAGGAAGGAAGGAAGGAAAATGGTGACCATTTTCTGAGGCATGTAATCATCTGTGTTTTGTATGGAAGGCACACAAAAACATCTTCCCTTTATAAATCCTAACATTACTACCATTACTGCAAAGTTGTAATTTGAATTAACAAGTGTTCACAAAAAAGACTGCAATCAGTTAGTTAAAAACCAGAACAAGAACTGCAGTGTCCCCCTGTTTGAGGCTGATCTCTGTCTGCTTGGCTCCCAAGTCAGGTTTCCAGTGTCCCTGCTGAAACGCTCAGGATTGTGAGTGATGGTCACTGCTCTGCTGCAGCATTGGCATCACTGTGGCTATTCTGGTATGAAGTTGTGCACATGACATTTTGGAGAAAGAGGCTGGCTGCCTTTTTCATCACTAGTTTTTGAGAAGGGGCCTGCCTGCCTGCCTTTTTTCTCACTCCTGCCTTTTAAGCACTCCATCACTTTAAGTGGTGTTCCACCCATTAATGAGAATGAGCACATTATTTGGGAATGTGTTTCTTTTTGTGGATACACAAACATGAATAAGACAAAGCATCTTTCTGAACACTCCATTGCTCTTCTTTTGAAAGGGTCACTTGTTTGCTGCTCCACACTGGGTACAGCCACCAGCAGGAGATTGGTTAAATGATGAGAGCAGGGCATGAATGGTCCCCATCCAGTGGAGAGCAGACATTAAATGCCT
>VZUA01000503.1:9166-24250 GCA_013401035.1 Horornis vulcanius | reverse complement strand
GAATGCTGCTGCTTCTCTGCAGAACTTTTAGTAAAAAAAGGATATATTGGCAAGATAATGTAAGCTAAAACTGAACTTGATGCTGATAGGAAACAAAGGAAGTCCTGTTTCTGGCTTCAGCCCAAAAAAATCTCAGCAGTTGCACACTGAGGGCGTTTATACCTGATGGCTGAAGGCAGTTTCTATATATAGAACTGGTTATAGGAGGAAATGGGAGAAATCCCATTTTTAATTTGTCATGTGGCACAGGGAAGGGATTGCAGTAACATTTGCAGGAAAGATTTGCCACAGAGATTCAGAAAGAAAGTCGTTGCTCATATTTGAACATGTGAAACCAGGGAAGACCATATTTTGATCTTGGAAACAAAATACATATTTTCAGTGTTACACTGCTGTCCGGGTCAGCATTATGTGGGCTTTTTCTTTTACTCTAGCCATATGGAATAAGTTGGATATAAGCTCATGTAATTCTTGTTCTTCCTTTAGTTGCTGAATTGGAAACCTGAGACAAGCAATGTTCTTAGCCTAATAAAAACAAGAAAGTGGGTTTTTACTCAGCAAGATGAAAATTTATAAATGCATTGTGAAATGCTTGAACAATAGCAGGTAAAGGGGAATGAAAGGCTGATGGTAGTTACATCTGCTTTCATAGGTAGTTTAGTAGTTAGAAACATGGAAAAACACAAGTTTTCTTCTTTGAGTATATTTGAACATACGGTTCCCTCTCAGGTGTTCTTTCAGACTATAGTTAGTATGTTGCCTTCCTTCTCTATTCCAGAGCTTTTCCCTTTGTGCAACATGCTTTTTAAAATTGATGCAAATGCATAGAGAAGGAACAATTGTCTCCCTAAACAAGCAGGTTAAACCAGAAGATAAATATTCCTGTGACCTGTGAATGTGTCACTGGTGCAGGTTGAGCTCCAGAGTGCTGTGCTGTTAAGTAGTTGCCGCATTCTGATATGAGGCAGGAGAAGTGGGTTTGTGTCCCTTTAGCAGAGGGGAGAACTGGATGCAGGGCTTGGAGTATGCACACAAGATGGAAAACTGATCTATTCTGAAAAGATTTCCAGAAAACAGTTTCTGATAATTTAGCCCAAATTTGTGACTTCTGTGTTGCTGACAATTTTATCAAAGATAACTTATGTAACGACAGGAATGAGAGGTGTTTGTCTTCTGCAGGAGCAGGTCTTTTGGAGAGAGAATCAGACATTGCACTCAAGAAGATTGACTGGGGCAGTCTGACACAGCACCATCCAGAGCTGCTTTGTATTTCCTGAGCAGGTTAAAGACTCCTTTGTGGTGAAGAGAGGCTGGAGAGAAAGAGCCTTGAGACGTGGCCTCTGATTCCTGTCGAGTGGTCTCCACAGGGCTCTGTCCCAGCAGTCAGCATGCTGGGAAGCTGACAGAAGCTTGGTTGTAAACTATGCAATCTGTTGGGGAATGTAGTACATTAAAGCTTTGCTTAGTTTAGAATTGGGATACCAGTGTGACAAGTACAGTATATACACTTTACTACAGCTCTGTTTTTTTGTATGTGTATACAAAGATGTGAAAACAATTTTTTGCACTTCTGTTTCTTTCTAAAATTGAGCTGCTAATAGGGCAGCTAAAAGTGGGATAAAGCAAGAACATCTGTTTTTAGGTCCAGAGTGAATGTTCTCTGGCATGCTGCAGCAGTGAGAATTTCAAAGCACAGCAGTATGTGTAAGTGGAAGGTCTTGAAAACACACTAGCAAGCTTTCAACTTTTCTGTCATTTCCTGNTATTAAAAGTCTTTAAATCATATGTAATGAAAGAAGTACTGTTTGGTTAAATGTTTAGTGGTAAGTACTTGGAATAAATATATTTAATGATTTTAAATATACTTGCACTTGAAAATAGTTTTGAAGACCAAAGATTTTCATATTTTTCAAGCAAAATGTATTCTAGCTCAATGGAAATTCAGACTCAGGGGTTTTTTGTTCTGATATGTTTGAGTTTGCCTTACTAACTTCTGTGTCATTTGGGAAGATTATCTTTTATCTTTAGGACATATTGAGTATGTATTTTAAGTGATATGTCAGCCTGATCTTCCAAAAATGTGTTTCCATAAGCTGTTTTCTGGAAAGGAAACAGGATCATGAAAAGAAGCAGAAAATAGTAATCGAACTTTAACTACATGTACAAAACAGACAATTGTCAGATATCCTTAGAACTTTCACTGTCTTT
Source organism: Horornis vulcanius (assembly GCA_013401035.1). Lineage (NCBI taxonomy): Eukaryota > Metazoa > Chordata > Aves > Passeriformes > Scotocercidae > Horornis > Horornis vulcanius. Next base: position 22,042 of record VZUA01000503.1, on the reverse strand, counting down.
GTCACAATCTACCCATAGTTCATTTTCCATTGGTTTTTAGGTTCTTTTCATGCACTAAGCACAAAGGCAGTAATATCTTCCTCTTTACTGTCACTTTTTTGCTGTGCCCTTTGAGTGTACAGTGCAGGAGCTACTTGCATGCTGCACCAATTGCAGGAAAATAGCTATTGCAACTTTATGCAATGACAGCCTTAGAAATGAACAGCTGTACTGCATATGATTTCTGATCACTAAGTTCAGGGTATACTAAAGGTTTGACTTGTCTTAAGGCCAACTTGACTTTTGAAGGCCAAAGGACATAAGGATGGGTGCAGTGTCATACATACATTATAAACATGTTATGGAGTCTTATTACTATAACTGTTCAGCTTTTTTTATGAAAATCCCATCAAATAGTTCTGTATTGCTTAAAAATACTAAGTATCTGAGCTGCTTTCTTTTCACATTTCATTTTCAATGAAAGGAACACTATAGAGGTTATACAACTCGAAATGTATTTTACAAAGGTCAGTTGTTTTTTGGCAGGTTAGAGTTTGTAGACTGAACTCAAAGTAATGGACTAATCTGTTTTGAAGATTGTGATGCTTTTGTAGTTGTTTTACTTCCAATATTAATGATGGTGCAAACACCTAGGATCATTCTGTGGTATTTGTGGTTGACTTTCTTTCCTTGTACTTTACAGGATTTTCATGCTGCCTTTGATGGCAAATACGCCTATTATATTTCCAAATATGAATTAATATGTATCATATTTTCACAGGGAGGTTGATTTAAATACTTTCACAGTTCTCCGTATTCTGCATCTCTTTTTACCTGTATGTGAAGGGACTAAAAAGTTTACCAGCATCAACTGCTGGTATTTCAGAATACTTGTATTTATCATACACAGTATTGATGGGTGGAAGTGTTTCAGTACAGTTAAATATTTATGTTCTGTCCTTAAGAAATAACATCTTCCATCTCAAAATTATTCCTACTCCATGACATTAAAACTTTAAACTCTTTTGGTTACAGTTTTGAGGATATTCTGTGCCTTGCTGATTCCTCATCCTTGTCAGATATCACCCTTGATGGCAATCCAATAGCTCAGGAGACATGGTACAAACACACTGTTCTCCATCATATGATGCAGCTCCGACAGCTAGATATGAAGAGAATCACAGTAAGAAATTTCTGTTTTCATCAAATTTAATTGATACTTTAAATCAGGAGTAAAATGCAGGGGTTTCTGTGTATATGTGTATATTAAAAATACGAAGTTTTTCTTAATTTAGTATGGAATGGTGAATAGACATTACAATATTTAAAACTTTAATGCTTTTCTTTAGTTGAGTATAAAGTAAGGGTTTGCATTTTTACTTCATTTAACATGTTTATTTTGAAGTGCTAAAACTCTTCAGCAGCAAATGCTCTATGTTCACCTGCCATGTGACATGAGAGAGCCTGCAAAGCTTTTGGTTAGAATTTTCCTAACAGTCTCCTAATTTGTTGGATGAGAAAGAACAGCACATTTCTTCCAAAGGAATGGTCTGTTTGCCCTAAAACTGCTGTAATTGGTATAAATTCTTTTATTTAAGAATTTAATTGGTTTCTTTAATCAGCCTCCCTAGGGAGATCTGGTCACACAGTGTGTGTGTGTGTCTGTATTTCTCTCTTCCTAACCTACTCTTCCTGATAATTTCTGTTTCTGCTGCTCAAGTTCAAGTAACCTTGATAAGGGAGAGAGAACTTGCACATAACTCAGTCTCCTACAGGCTTCTTGAAAATCCACTTCAGAGGATGAAGGGCAATCACCAGGGTCTTACCATAACGCCACCTATTTTGTCTTTTAATATAGGAATAGTCTTGCTAATTCTTCTGTGCCTACTCAAAAGTGACATGTAAGCATGATTTCTTACCAGAGGAATCCAGCAGCAGCAGTGATACAGTGGTAACGTTTTGGACCAGGTGCTGATACACACACCTTCTTTTAAATGCTCATTTGCTTTGTGCAAAGGCTGTACAGCATTGTAAATTGCAGCTGATGCTTTTTCACAGAGCCAGTTAGGCTGAAAAGTATAACATGTATGTGGAAAACATTAATTTTAAAAAGAAAGTGCTTTGGGACATGAGAGTTTTGCTCTCGTCATTGAAAATACTAAATACTTGTTTGGTCGCAAGTATTCTAAGCTTCAGGGGTTTTTATATTTTATGACTTTATACTGACTTAATAATTGCTAATTACTTTGCTTTAAAAAGCTTGTTTTATCAGTATTATTTCAGAAACTTGAGTTACATTAAAAAAATACTTCTCCATCTCCCCACCTTTACCCTTGTCAAGAGGGCATGGATCCTGGTAGAAATATGAGTGATGGGAAAAACTGTAGAAAGAGCTCAAACTCCTTTTTAGCTTCTCTGAGATTAGTATGGGGGAAAAGTTGTCAGAAATGCACAGCCATGGGAAGAACTTAATCTGGGTTTGCACCTTGTTAAACATCAGAGAATCAACCTCAAAGACAAAAAAGCCATAGAAAACCAGGCTTCACCAGTTGTGCTGCTCATAAACCTACTTGTAAAAATAATGTACACTCTTTATTTGCCTTCTGGTTTTGAGTCTTTAAACATTTTTCTTCATGTAGAGGGTGCTATATGTTTTCTCCAATAAAAAGTTACCCAGATAATTGCATGACTTAAGAAACTGGGATTTAAAGGAAAATAACAAGTGCCATGGGATTTGTGGTAATATTAAAGAGCTGGCAATCCCAAATCCAGCCATTCTGCCTAGCACTGCAATGTGCTGTTGCCATCAGCTGTAAGGGTAGAGCTCACCTGGTGGGGAATGGACTGCAGTGTTGAGTATGTGATTTGCACTCTTGATTAGTGTAAGAAACTGAACTCTAATTACATTTATAGGATCTTTTCTTCATCAGCCTGAAGAACATTTGGGCCATTTTGAACTCTAGCATTGCTTTGTCTCGTAATAAACTGAGAATTGGATGATTGTTGGAGTTTTTTCTGACTGGGAGTTCTTCACTAACTTGTTCAGAAGTTTTTCTGCTCAAGGACTGAGTTTTACACAATCATTAGTTTTGATTTTAACTTTTATTTTACTGAAGGATATATTCAAATGTTTGTATGAGACTTGGAAGCCTCATTTATGTTTGGTTTAAAGAAGATACATGCTCTTTGGTGCCAGGCTTTTTCTATAGGACTCCCTGGAGAAAGGAGCCCTGGTGCAAAAATTCAATGACAACTGTCTCTGCCTTAGGGCACTATTCAGAAACATTGAGCTGCCATGAAAACCAAAGACACTGTACTTGGAATAAAACATTTGTGCATTGTAATTGTTCTAATAACACTTAAACTGGGGTAGATTTGCCTTTAGGCAAGGGATTGTATTGTATTGTGACAACTCTTAAACCCTGACCTGTGTGGTAGCTGATGTTTTCTTGGCCACCTCATTCCTAAGCCATTTTGAATGTAAGATCCAAGCTCTTGAACCACTGAAGCACACCCCAGTTGTGGTGAAATCAGTGGAGGTTAAGCACCTGCAATGCTCTTCACTTGTTCATTGTCCACACAAGATGACTTTCAGCTGAAAACCCAGCCATTTGGTGTTGTGTATTTAAAACATCAGCTCAGTGGAAACCATTTGCTTTCTTGACCTTTGGCAGCTCAGTCTAAAGGCTTAAAGACTGGGCAGGAGGCTGAATTACCATGGCTGGATGGACTCCTGTGTTCCCTTGTGTTCCTGTCAGTATCTCAGTTACACCTTTACCTCCCCTTAGCTGCAGGGTGTTGGGACTGGATGAATGGATCCATGGAACGGGCTTGTGCAGAGCCTTACACTCAGAGCAGGCTCAGGTTGCATTTGTGATTATTTACCTTGGTTCACTTAGCATAATGGTTTGTTTTTCTGGGCACTGAAGCTTTTTCACCCTGTTTTGTAGTTTGAGCTTTTTAAAAGTCAGCCTGCCCAGTGGTGCTTACAGTTTGACTGGGACCTATTTCTTTTCTTCCACTCTTTTGTAATAGTAAGCAGATACTGTCTGCAGATATGTAATAAAATATTTAGATATGATTGAAATGTGTACATATTCCTTACTTAGGAGTTACATAACTGGGAGCATTTGCTATCCATCACTTCAGGCTTCCTCAAGAGAATTTGCTAAGTGTGTATGTATTCCTATATGTCTGTGTAAATATGATATGTAGTGCATTTTTTTTAAATGTTACCAGATTGAAAGACAAGCTGTGTCTCTTTAGAAGTCAAGCTTTGCATTTTTCATTGAGGTTTTATGTTTTAGAAGCTTAAAGTAAGAGAGCTGTGTTTGGTTTTGATTATTTGCTTAGGCATTTCATTGCTGATCAGGGAGTAGGTTCTACTGCTCTATCCAGGACAGAATTCATTACTGTATTCCATCACTACCATCAAGCGTTCTGAGGCTTTCTTTTTTTTAAGGAGGGATCCCTAATGATTTTTTCCTTTCCACTGGGAAATAAGATACTAAGTGTGACTTTGTTTGACTTAAATCACATCATTTGTTGAGAGGAACTTGTTTGAAGAATAGCAAGGCAGAAGTGAGGAGCAACGCGTGCGTTGCGCTGCGCTCCGCTGGGCCCCTGCCGGCCTTGGCCGTTTCCCCGTGGGGGACGGGCGGCGCTGGGCGCTGCTGCAGGAGCGCGCGGGCGGCGGCAGGGGGCGCCATGGGCCCGGGGAAGCATCGGCGCCTGGACCGGAGAGAGCGCTCAGGGACGAAAATCCATCCCAGTCTGATCAGGGACAGGAGAACAGCGGAAACGAGCCTCCAGCTCTGCCGAAATCCTGCCTAGAGAGGAGGGGTGATAGTAAAAGTGAATTGTGGCAAGGTTGTGTAGGGGTTTGTTTCTTGATTCCTTTGCTACTCTGGGGGATTTTCGTGGGTTCCTGGGGAATGTGTTTTTTTAAGATTGCTTGCATGTGCTGTGTAAGATTCATCAAGAAATGTATATTTAGATGTGATCCTTGATCTTTATTCAGAGATTTTCTCTATCACTCTGCCTTTATGAAGACTGAGTAAAGCTAAGGATGTATTTTAATTTTTGGCTGAGCTAACTTCTTCTAGAAAAGGATTAGTGTTTTTTAAGTGTGTGTAATTAGGATAAACTCTTGATCAAGGAAAAAAGCCTTATTCAGTTAATACTCTTGTTCGAATGTAATTTGCATTAGTTGATTTTGATCTTTGTATGGAGACTGTGTTGGTAGGGAAGGTACAGGACTGACTTCAATGGGGGCAGTAGACATGGAAGGCAGTGTCATGAGGTGCACATCTGGACTGGATCAAGGGAAGGCTTTGAGAAGGAAAATGGAAAAATGCTGAGGCTGAGAGAAATCTGATTTAGGAAACTTTATGCATGATTGCCTTAAAGCTTGGGAAAAAAACTACAGCAAGTTGTTTTGGAACAATTAAAATTAATGAAGGCTATTTTTCTATCAGTGCAATTTTGTTATCTAGTTCTCACCTCCCCCAGTGTGAAACACAACACCAGCTCAGTTAGTTTGAAACTGAGTCTCTGATGAATGGCCAGATGTTTTCTGCCAAATAGAACGGATAGTTTCTTCTTCCTCTTCCTTGGTGGTAAAATTAGCTTACATTTCTCTTCTTTCTACATACCAATTTAATATAATCAAACTTCTAGGGAACAAGAAAAGTCCCTTAATTTAAGACTTCTAAACAGACTTTGTTATTTGATATGTTCAATGTGTTGAAAAGTCGTTAGAGAAGATGAAGACAAAAAATTGTAAAAAGCTTGTTTCTTTAAGAAGCCTAGTTTAAAAGCATAGATACACAGTCAAATGAAGTGATGTAATTAAAAAAATGAAAAACCACTGAAACAAATCAAACCCACTCTCTAAAGAAAGATATCACTAATGTAGTTTGCTAGTGTTTATCTTTTATTTTAAGACTTGTCTTTTTTACACAAAACACTATCAGAATAGTGTAATGCATAATTGGGATAAACAGCTATAATGAGAATAATGCTTGTTGTTCCTTAAATTCTGAACCGTGTCTTGATGAACAGTACATTTTAATTTTGCATTATTAACGATGCATTCATATTTGTGACATATTACCTGCATGGGGTTTATTTAATGATTTTCACAGCCTGCCCCTGAACCCTCCCATTCACGTGCTGGATTTCATTGTGTGGTGTCTTGTTGCAGTGGCATCTAGAAGGCCTTCTGTATCCATGTGTGCTTTTATTTTGTTATTCAGTTACTGGTGATCTCCTTTAACATGCACTCTGGAAGTCCTTCTAAGCTGGATTATGCTGTAATTCCATGACACTAGCCCCTTGGAAATACCCTGTTTAGGAACAGTTTAAAAGCCCAGTAGGAGAGGAGGCTGCCAACAGAATTTCATCAGCGAAAGACAAGTTGCTTTGAGAATAAATTAATATTAATAATTTAAAAAAAAAGTTAGGGGCTTTCCAGTTAATGTTCCAAGGAAATTCTTGCATACAGGAAGAAATTTACTCTGTCCAAAGCCTCATGCCTTACTGTGCATTGAGGTACTCCTCTTGTTTAAAGTAAGATAATAGGATAAATTCATGGAGGAACAGTTTGGACATCTGTTGTTTAACCCCTTTTCAGACTGATGCCAAAGTCCATGGTGTGTCAGTGGGTTTCAGGGGGACTGTACATAAATCAGAGTAAGTCTGCTACACGCACTGAACTTCTTATGCTTTGGAAATTGTTTTCTTAAAAACGTAATGGCCATGCTAAGTGTGAAGTTCCTGTTTTATTTTATCTTCCAGTAAGCACTCAGCCATGTGCTTAGGGGTTCTTACAATGCTGTAAACATAGCATGTTTTATTTATGTAGAAATTTTGACACGTCAATATGTCTTACTGGTTGATGGTGCTTTCTGTTCATTTTTGTTTGTTAATTTTGTTAACATATAACTTTTCCAGAAAATGAAAAGGTTTGGACAGGAGCTTTCTGTTTTGAGGAAATGAAAACACTTTTCATATGTTCTGGGAAGACACTTCAATAGAAATGCCCAAATGGCATGTGAAGTAAATCAAAATAAGTTAAAGTATGCTTCCCAAATATTTGTGTTGGAAGGACTCTACACTTTTTACTTCATAGTGAACATTTCTTTTGTTACTTGGAAAATATATGTTCTAAAAATACTGTGCTATGAGAATGTTTAGACTTCTGTAAACAAGGGGCATCCAACCTAATATGGGTGTATTGCAGTATCAAATTGCTGTACCAGGAAAATGAAGCAGCTTCACTTTCATTGTTTAGAAATCAATGGCTTTCTTCTTGAGACTCCATCATTAGGCAATAATATTCATGAGATATAAGGGTCATAGAATAGCTGACTTTGAAAATGTTCTGTTGTTGATTGAGAAAAAAACAGGCCCTGGAAACAGTTTATAATGATGAAAATTAATCCTGGATTATGATTCAAGCATTAATAGAACCCAGCTTTTTTGCTCTATGTGTTTTTACAAAAAAATTATCCTGCTAATTGCAAAAACTACTACAAAGATACAAAGATATATTGCACTGTCGTATCTAAAAATATTTTTCATGGACATACTCACCATATGCTTTATACTTTTTAAAGACTCTTACATATATTACTTTTAACTAGCTTTATCTTCACCATTTATATCTGATTAGTTATTTATTCTTATTTTCTTGACATATTTATAATTAACAATTTTATTTGTTTTAATAGTATTTTGAAACATTATGACGATCAAAATTGCAAAATTATGTTAAAATGAAAAGGTACATTTCAAATACAACACAAGAACATAATTTATCAGTCACACTTTTCAGAACCTGCTTAGTTCCTCCCTTTAGGAATTTGTTTTTCTTTTATTCATCCAGGAAGAAGAAAGACGTATGGCATCTATTGCAGCAAGGAAAGAGGAGGAAAGGAAGCGTGAGAGCCATAGACAGACCTTGCTTAAGGTATTGTCTGTGGCTATTCTAAGGTTACTGTAAACCAGTTTACAGCAATAATTTATATCCATTGTTTTGCTGCAGATATATTATATTATATATCCCAATATGGCTCTATCAAGTAGGTATTTATTTATAGTTCATATGTTTAACCGTTGATGTGATGTTTCCTTGTAGCAGAGGGATTGTTTGTCTTGGTGGCAAAGTAGATTTTGAGGTGCTTTTTGCTAATGGAAAATTCCCTTAGAAGAAAAAAATTTTTTAACACATTGTGCCATCATTACTCAATTTCAACATTACATTTCAGACTTTAATCGAAGTGTATTTCTTATCTTCAAAAAATTAAGTGACATAACAGTCAAATACCAATATTATGATTAGATGATTTTGTAGCTCTTTTCTTTGTAAATGGGTTCTTATGATTCAGGCTTTTTTTCCTGTTTCACACATTTGAATTGCAGGAATAAATATGCTTATAGATACAGTGTTCAGCAAAAAAAGCTGGGAACTATTGGTTTCTTCATAGTTAAATCTGAAACAAATATTTAGAGAGTTATGTTCTGCAACTTTCTTTTACCATCACAATTCTCCAACATTTCTTATGCTAGGTGAAGTGTAAATGAAATTATAGGCATTTGTTCAGTAGCAAACAATTGTTGTTTTCTTGTATGCACTGCGTTGAAAATGTTGGTTTCAGCAATGTCATCTCTTCTTTTTCCCTTGCTGATACTTGTCTGCCCAAATAGCAGAATTTCTTAATCCTTTTTTCCAGTTTCTTTTTTATTGCTTCCAGCCCACTCTTCTGGGAAAGATTGAGATGTACTTTGAAATGTATAGAGAATGTCAGTCCTTTCCAACAGTGGTTGAATTTCGTATTTACTGGAACAAGAGAAAGTTACTGCTAGCAGAATCTTCACACTTATAAAATTTGCTTTTTGCAAAGGAATTCGTGGAAGTTTTTAAGTCCTGTAGGAATCCAGCAACCCACATCTGAGGGCTAACAAAGCAGTAGAGCTGTACAGTAATTGAGGTTGGGACCCTAACCCTTGAGAACAGAGAATTTTCTAGCGATTGTTCTGATAAAAATCACTGATGATTCCAACTTCCCCCCCCTTTCTGTGACCTGGAGCTCAGTCATCATGGAAATCTGTAAGCGTTGAGCAACTAGTGCTCTCTTAACAGAAAGCATCAGAACTCCCTGTGCAAATGGAACATGAACTCTTTAAAATGAACTCTTTAAAATGGAAAAACTTGCAGAAGTAGCAGTTTCCATGTCTAAGTAGCTTAACATCATGCTTTCATAAGTTGTGCATTTATTATGTTACTTTTCTTGTTTCTTTATTGGAAATTTTGTGAAATTATTTGCCGGCACTTATGTAAAATATCACTAGAATGATGCATTGATATTAACACATAACCACCAACCAGTAGTACAGTTTCTTCAATTTGAGACATTTAAAATCTTTAGTTTAAGCAGCACATTTCAGAACAAACCTGTGTTGATCCTGCCCTGCCATGCCTTACAATGGCTTGTGTGTCTTGTTTCAGGAGAAGAAGCGGTTGACGATTGGTAACATTGCTCGGCAGTGGGAGATCCAGCAGAACCGAATCGCTCTTGAGGCTTCTTTAAACAAAGATAAAGAAAATGAGCCCTGCCAGATCAATGGCAGTGCTGCATATGTATTTCCTGAAGAAAGCAGGTATTTTATTGTGTGATACTTTTACCTGTTCATTTCTTAAGTTCCAGGTTACTACTTCTCACCTCTTGATATCTCACTGTATTTCATTATCAAAAGTACTTTATATGCAAATCGACCCTGAAAAAGTGACTTACTTTGCTTTTGACCATTAGTCATAAGTAACATGTTTAAAAAGAAATGGAACAGCAACTCATGGCCTAAAGAAGTGCAAGCTAAATTATTATGTGATTTTGCTAAATAAAGGACAACTTCATGTTTACAAGAAGTGTTAAATGTGAATTCCTGAGCCTTCTTGAGGCTGTTCATTTCCTTAACAGCTTAGATTGTTGCCTTCAGTTTAAATGAACAAAATGAAGATGTATGAGCATTGTGAAGACTTGTAATCTCTTTGTATATCAAGAGATTTCATAGTTGTATTCAGGCTCTTAGTTTGAACTGCAGCATCTTTTACGGGACTGCTTTCACACCCATGCTATTTTAACAGTAGCAGTTACCAGACTTAGTTTAGTATTAGTTTTAGTATTCTTGGTTTAAAATATACTATTTTTTCTTATTTGCATCTAAAAAGCTAGTTATGTGGCCAGAAGCCACTGCAGAACCCACTTAATGAACAGTGTATGCCTTGGATTGGCTAAAACCAAAGTAGCACTTCAACCTTGGTTAGCTCAGGCAAATGCCTAAAAAAATAGTCTGCACAAATTCAATAGCAAGTGCAGCTTCCTGCTGTCCCTGGGCAATGCTGGAAATGTCAGGGATGCTCAGGAAGTCTTTGTCTCTCACAAGTAGAACCCATCTGAGTTTCAGTCTATTGTGGCTAGAACTGCTTCTTAACTCCACTCAAGTGCTACATCTTTTGAAACACTTTTTCCTTAGCATTTTTAAATTGCCATCATCTTTTCTATTCTTGTGCTTCCAAAGCTTTCCCCTGAATACATTTACCCCCTGCTTTCTTGCCTGCTTGGTTTCTTTGCCATTTAATTCAGTGTTGGTAATCCCTCCCCCATGACCAAGTCAGAGTAACTATGGTAGTTTGACTGTTGTTCTGTTAATGAACAAATTCCCATTGCTTGAGAAAGGATGCTGTTTTGATGTGTGTTTTATCATAGTGAAGAATTTCAAGATGAGTTACTAAGCAATAAAATTGCAGGTGAAATTCAACATAGTTAAGTAATTAGAGCTTCATATATGAAGTTGTGGGCTCTCAACATTTTCAGTAGAGAGAAATTTTAGAGTTCTGATTGTTATTGTGAAGAGAACGTCAGTCAAATGATTGCTATAGTCAAAATACATTAAAAAGAGTAAGAATATGGTGAAGAATAAATAATAGCAATCATTATATAACTTTCTAAACCTATAATTTGTGCTTGAGTTCTTTGTACATTTTGGATCCAGCCAGCTGAGTGTATCATGTTGGAAGCAGGATAAAAAGAGACAGGAGTCAGGAATACCTGGATTTATTGCCTAATTTTAGAGCTGCTCTTGTGAATTGGAGAGGTCACATTGTTTGAAAGAAATGCTTGAGTTATTGCATATGTCCACTTCTACATTTCATATAGCAAACAGAATGTGAAGGGGACATTGCTTAAATAAATACATTGCTTGAAGTTTTGTTTAGCTATCTAAAGCAACACGAAACATGCTAGCTTAGCATTTTGAGCTAAAATTTTAAAGCCGATTATTAAATATGAATGGACTCTTTATTTAANAACAAATACAGTGTTACTTGATGGAAGAAGGGTTTTTCAGCCTTTAGTGTATTTGAACCAGATGGGGTACTGAAAATGAATGAATGCTGAGAAATGCCATTGTATTTGACAGTTGAGTTTTCGTAAGAGAAAGGACTGTTATTCAGCAGAGTGATGATATTATTTCAAAATCATCTCATTTACATGACTGTATTTTTNAACAGGGAAGAAACACAAGAGAATGTTTTCAAGTCCACAAAAGAGACATGGGTACAAGCCTAGTATTCAAATATATTTTTAAAATAATTATATTTCAAATGAGCCTACATATCCCTTACAGGGCTTTTTTTAAAGTATGAACTTTGTTTCATTCTTTCCAATTTCCACTTTTAATTTTCAGAACAGCTGGCATTATTGCCACAGTCTCCTTTACGTTCATAGAGTTTGATGAAATTGTTCAAGTGTTGGCAAAACTGAAGACAAAATTTCCTAACTGTGTGGTGAGTGTGCCTCATGTTTCAGCTCTGAACAGCTGTGGAATGTGGGCTGTCTAATAGAACCTCACTTTGGCATGGCCCCCCCACTAAGTGCTTTCATGTAAACAGATACTGTTAAGAATTGCATATTTCCTTATAATACTAACCTTGATACTGAAAAATCAATAATCTAAATTTAGATTTCTTTTCAGACTGGTTTTTATTTCTTTTAATTCCTTTGACCTATCTAATTGTTACAAAACTTGTGTGTAAATACAGTATTGTTGTTCTGTGCTGTTATGGATCCATAGTATCAGGAAAACTTCATTTGTGTCATGAGTTCAAAGAGCAAATTGCTGCAGGATAGATGAAGATTAGGAAGAATAGCTAACTAAATCAGCACAGTTCATGAAATTCCTCGGTTCTTTATGAAGAAAAGCAACATGAATGAGAAGTCTCTTCAGTATGTCTCTTTTTCTTAGTAAAATAGAGATAAGCAGCTTGTAGCTCAGATTCATTGGCTCTGGAGCTCCCTGCTGCTTCGCAAGTTTTTGACTTTTTGAGTGGGCAATAGCAGAACAACACGAAATTTTTATATTCACCATCAATATTTCCTCTTTCTTCCCACAATAATGCTACTGTGTATCATGCACCATGCTCATAGGAACATTAGTGTAGGGCAGGGTATGAATTAGGCCATCACCCTGTGCCCCAAAAAGGCAGAATATTTAAAAAGCATGTATTGTACTTACTTTTACGTGTAGATATTGCAGGTGCTTTACTTGCAGAATTAAAGCAGACATTGTTTAAGTAGTATCATTGCTTTATGTAACATTGAAAATATTCTTAAATATTGTAAATTCTTTAAGTAAGGAATTTACAAATTGCTTGGGGTTTGTAATGTTGACATTTTAGTATATGTAATAGGGCACTTGTTTTTGCTACAGAGACCTCAAATGAAATGAGCTCAGTTGCTTCATCAGACACATGACTGTTACAGTTTGAAAATTGAGTGGCACAGAATAAGAATCACTGTGTTCAATCTTTTTCCTTATTTAATTTATTGGGTGAAT
>VZUA01000479.1:0-10370 GCA_013401035.1 Horornis vulcanius | reverse complement strand
CTGTCAGAACCAGTTTGCTAGTTTGGGATGAAACTGCCTTCCCCAGAAAGGAGGGTGTTCTGGGCCAGGCTCCACAAAGCTGGCAGAAAACATGTCTGCACAGCTGCAGAGAGAGCCCCAAGCTCCAGAGAGATAGGACCCAGAGCAATGCTGGAATGATGCTGCCTCCAGCTGTGCTGGAAGTGCTGTGCTCATGATGTGCCAGCAGCAGGCAGAGGGTGCCTCAGGGCAAAGTTTTAGGTCCTGTCATCTCTAAATTGGGGCAGAAGAGCTTCACCTGCACTTGTAGAAACTCTGTTTTTTGAAATTTACTCCTCTGTCACATCAGAACTGCCAAGAGCAAACTCTTCTGTTCCTGCTGAGGAAAACCACACTGGAACTGTGCTGCTGCTCCTTTTCATGGGTGACTCAGGGGAGGTTCATGCTTCCAGTACAACTCTGATCTCACAGTGATATCTGAGTGCTGCTCAGGCTCGTGAGAAGCTGTGACACCTTCGTTCTCCAGAGTTAAGCATCTGCATTCCCAGACTGGAGAGGCAGATGTTTACAGGGACAGGAGTTTGCTACTGGGCAACTTCAATCTCATGGTGGACTCTGAGCATCCAATAATAAAAGCTGAACAGTGAATTCTCTTACAGGCCACACAAACCCATTTTTAAGTCTTCAATTATAATTATCCTGCAGTTTTTAGGAGAGGCACATAGTGAAGACAAATTCCCTGGGCTGGATGGATAGAGCAAGTTTTGCAGGAAATGGGCAAGAAAAACAAGGTGAGGAAATAAAACTCCATGTGCCAAGGCAAGAAGACAGAAGGAGAAAAAGCTTAACCCCAGTCTCCCTACAAAACTGAGACATGGAGCAGTGAAGCACTGGCAGGGATGGATCCAGTAATTTTCTGCTGGAGGTCAGGCATTCTCTTAGCCTGCTGATGAATCAGGCTCACCAGCCGCCAAACCTGCCATGAGCTGGCAATTTGGGAGCAGGCAGATATTCTGCCTCAATGCTCCTAACGAGCTGAGCTGTTCACCAGGCAGAAGAAAAGAGTCACAAAGCATGAGGCTGACGGATGGGAAAGGAGCAGGAGGGAATTAGCGACACCAGAGGCCATGAGAATGAACAGAGAAAGGAGAAAAATAGGTTTAGGCAGGAAAAGAAGCAAGGGAAACAAATGTAAGCATGCATGAAGCTCTCCCCTTCCAGAGGGCTGCAGGAATGCCTTCCAGCAAGGCCACAGGAGTTGAGTGTTAGTCACAAATCATTCCTAAGCTTAACAGCTCTACTACAGCAATACTCCACAATGTCTTACAGACCAGCTTCGGCGGGTAACCTTTGGTAGAGCTCCTTCACCTCCTCGTGTTTGATCTTGCCTCTGGCCACACTCTGTTTGCGCATCTCAGCCATTTCGTTGCACCACTCCTCAAACTTGCAGTTATCTCGCTCTACCAGCTCCTGCAGAAAAGCTGGGAAAGAAAAAAAAACCTCAGGAATTGAAGGGAAAATGCCAGCTATGTTAATTACCACGGGTTATCTGGGGATAACAACCCTCAAAATTCCCTCCTGCAGCCTTGCTGGGCAAGGTTTTTCTCCAAGCCAAGCATGTGGATATTGCTCTCTCTGATACTAATGGTTGTAGATGATTAAACACAAAGTTTTGCACCAAAGAAAATAATTTACTTGGGGTTGGTTGCAATGTTAAGTGCAGCTCCTCTGTCCTGCCTCATCATTTCCAGGAGTGGGGGAGAATAAAGCTTTTCACCTTCTGGATACACCCAAAGCCTGTCACAACCTGCGATCCAGCACATTGCAAACCCAAGGGCAAAGGGCCCTCAGGAGATGGAAGATTAGCCAGGGCAGATCAACAGAAAGGTGAGGTAAATAGGGATTTTTGCTGCCAGTGATAGAAAAGCCCCAAACAAACCAAACCTCAGCAGGGAAAAAAGAAGATAAACCACTTCCCTCACAGGGCTGGTAGAAGGGAGTGGGGGGAAGCTCTGCTTATCTGAGGCCTTTTCCTATTTAGAATTATTCTTAAGAGGTGAAATATCTGCACAAAGGTTAATTTTTGACCAAAATATCCACCTTGGGAGAATATCCAGTATTAAAAAATAACCAGCCTGACCTCCTTGAGATCAGAGCCAAGTTATGTCTCTCCACTGTACTGGAAAAGCTGC
Organism: Horornis vulcanius; assembly: GCA_013401035.1. Classification (NCBI taxonomy): domain Eukaryota; kingdom Metazoa; phylum Chordata; class Aves; order Passeriformes; family Scotocercidae; genus Horornis; species Horornis vulcanius. Next base: position 8,199 of record VZUA01000479.1, on the reverse strand, counting down.
TTTTAACAGCATCAAAGCAAAATGCCTCAAATTTACAGTTCCATGAAACCTCCCCACAACTGCAGAGCTCGACTGTTGCCCTTCACTCCCTGTTCCTTGGCAGGATTCCACGGGAAACAAAGGCAACCGCGGGGCTGTGCAGGAATTTGGAGCTGGGTGGGGAGGTTTTTGTTGAGTTATTGTTTTGGGCAGAGGGGTAGGAGGAAAGGGAGAGCAAGAAAGCTCAGGAAACAGGCTGAAAATACAGATCGAGGCAGGAATTAGTGCTAATTCCTGAAGTTGTATGTCGTGGAGTTTATGTTTTAAACAGGGGGGGTTGGGAAAGGTTTGGGGTATTATTAGGGGGGAATAAGGTATATGATTTTCCCCCTCTGCAGAGATCCAAGGGGACCTGCCACCTCTGCTGTCCCTGCTCCACAGAAAATTAATGAAGGGAGAACATACCTCAGCACCAGGGGCCTAATTAGTATTTCTAATCAAGGAGCAGCCAAACAGGAAACATTAAACCCACAGGCAAAGCCCACAGGGAGTTCTGGCACCCTCTTAATTCTAAAGCAAAACACGAAGGCACTCGGCCCAAATTCCCATTCGGGGCTTGAAGCCATTTTATTTTCGTGTCATTTACTCCTGATGTGGCAAAGCTGAAGCAGTTGCAGAGGGAACCTGACATCTGTCAGGATTATTCACCTCCTCGTGCATTGCTGATGACATTTAACCATGCTGTTCTCCTGCACCTTTGGAATCCAAGTAGGACCGCAGTGGTGAATCCCAGTGGGATGATCTCCTCCTGTTCCCTTCCCAGCTTGACCCATTGGGTAAGAAAGCAATGTCTGAGTGGGCACATGGGAGGGATTAGCAGAAGTGCTAGGAAAACCCAGGGGGTTTACTGGTCAAAACACCAAGGTGACATGCAGCTCCTTTGGGGCTCATGGCAAACAGTCAAAATCACGGAATCTTGGGAGTGGGTTGGGAGGGGACCTTGAAGATCATTTTGTTTCACTCAGGGACACCTTCCACTATCCCCCTTCGCTTCAAGCTGCATCCAACCTATCCTTGGACACTTCCAGGGGTGGGGCAGCCACAGCTTCTCTGGGCACCGTCTGCCAGGACCTCACTCCCCTCACAGCCAGGAATTCCTTCCCAATATCCCATCTGACTCTGCCCTCTTGCAGTGGGAAGCCATTCTTGTCCTGTCACTACATCTCTTGTCCCAAGTCCCTCTCCAGCTCTCCTGGAGACCCTTTAGGCACTGGAAGGGGCTCTAACATCTCCCTGGGGCCTTCTCCAGCTCTCCCAGCCTGGTACCAGAGCAGAGAGGCTCCAGCAACTTCCCAGCCCTAAACAGGACTTCAAGCAAAATTCCGCCTCCTGGACTACCAGAAGCACTCCAGGACAAGCTGGATCCCCAGAGGACTCACCTGGCACTTGGACTGTGAGTGACTTCTCACGGGCCTGCAGCCTGTACACCAGCATGTAGGCATTGCGGGAGCAGTGCATGCCCTTCCCACACTTGGGCTTACGGGTCTGGGATTTCGATGGCTCCGCTGTGGGAACAAAAGGCAAAACCTCAGCAACACACAAGCTCCTTCCCTGATCCTCCATTAACAGATGAGTTTGCCACTCAGCCAGCTTCCCTTTGCCAGCCCTCTGTGCCAAGCACTGGGCTTGGTATGACTCAAAATTGTATCCCAAAGAAAGCCCCAAATCTCTCCAGCCTCTCTGGGTAAATCAAAGGGATTAAATTTAGGAGCCTGTTCTGAACCTCCCTTCTCAAGAGCCTTTCTTCTCTCCCCAGTGGAACATCTCTGAGCCAAAAGCCACTCTTGGAAAAACATCCTTTCTCCCTTTTGACTCTTGTTCTGCTGTCCTGACTCCAAAGAAAAGAGTCAAATCCTCAGGGAAGAAAATCGTATTTACACGTGATTGTGGATATGAAAAAAACACAGCAAAGATTTTAGGAAGCCAAGAGCCATGGAAAGGTTGTTTTTGAGCAGCTGCTGGGGGATGTAAAGTTGTGTTGCAAGAGCTGCTGTTTCCAGATGGATTCTCATGCAAGGAAAACACGGATCTACTGCTGCAGTTTCAAAAATCAAAAAGTTTTAAATAATGAAAAAATTAAAAGAACAACTTTTGTAAGTCAAACTAAATGGATCATTGAATTATTAAATTTCTTTCTCCCAAATTCTGAAAAATTCACGTGCCTTTCCCCCCACACCATCCAAGGGACTTCCCAGATTTTATTTATTTGCATTTTACCCAAGAGTTTTCTAAATTGTTCCCATCTGCATGGCCAAGACTCTTCCCCACCACAGACCTTCAGTTTATGTTACTGACCTTCTCCTACTGTTACATGTATTTGTAACAAAGAAAGGCCAGTTTTGCCCAGAACACACAAATTACTTAAAAACTTGATACAAATATTGAGCTCCCATCTTAAAGAAGTTGCTAAACACACTTTATTTCTATTCTCCAAACAGCCTTGAATTGAAATATGAGAAATAAGAACATTTACTTGCAGTTAGGCATAACGCTTTATAAAACTGAGGTCACAGTAGTTTATTTGCATCTCATTTTGTTGCACTGGGTGAGTGGGGAGGGTAAAAAGAAAGGCTGAACTGTTCTTGGTGCCTTTCAGGGCTCAGTTTCCCTGTGCACCACTAGATGTCCGACTAGATCCAGCTTGGGCCAGCAGTGAGCAGAGCCAAGCAGAATGGGACAGAGCTGCTGGCATGGGAAGGATCATGGAATCACTAAGGTTGGAAAAGCCCTCCAAGACAATCAAGTCCAACCACCCCAGCACTGCCAGGTCCACCACTAACCCATGCCCCCAAGTCCCACATTCACAGGCTTTTTGAACACCTCCAGGGATGGTGACTCTACCACTGCCCTGCGCAGCCTCTTCCAATGCCTGACTACACCTTCCACGAAGGNTCTTCCAATGCCTGACTACACCTTCCACGAAGGATTTTTCCTAATATCCAACCTAAATCTCTCCTGGTCCAGCCTGAGGCCATTCCCTCTCCTCCTGTCCCTGTTCCCTGCTAGCAGAACCCAACCCCTCCCTGGCTGTCCCCGCCTGTCAGGGAGTTGTGCAGAACCAGAAGGTCCCCCCTGAGCCTCCTTTTCTCCAGGCTGAGCCTCTTTCCCAGCTCCTTCAACTGCTCCTCAGAAGTTCTGCAGACTCTTTTCCTTGTGCTCCAGACCCTTTCCCAGCTCCACTGCCTATCTCTGGACACATTCCAGCACCTCAATAAGCATTGTGCAGATGAGAACAAGGAAGTGGGAGAAGGCTGATGCCCCATTACACCAAACCAAAGGAGCACTTAAATCTGCAGGTATTTTTTCTCTAAAGATGCCTTTAAGAAAAACAACATTCCATAAATTCCAACCACAGCAAAGCAAACTTGGTGGGTAAGAATTCCTGGGAATAGACTGACTGCACTGCAAGTGAATTTCTTAGTAATTTCCCTGTTTTTCCCCACTGTGATCACCTGCACTATAGAACACTGAGCTGCTAAAAAACCATTTCAGCTCCAAATGAGCTGCTTTTATTTATTGACTGCAGAGTGAGAAATGCACAGGTCCAGCCTTAGCCAAAGCTTTCCAGGAAATCTCCAAGAAATCCAGTCCAGGAACATGGTGATCTGGGCAGCACACGAGCCAGTAAAACAGAAAAGCACCAAGGAAAAAGCTCAGAGTAAAAAGGCAGTTTTAGATTCCAAGTTGTTATTTGGATCAAAATCTTTTTTACTGTCTCCAAGTAAAACACCTCAGTGGAAATAGAACCATAACGTGTTACGGAAACTGAAAGCATTTTCCTTATCTGTTCCAAGGAAGTGGCACCCGCCTGTTGCTCCCTGATAGGAACCTGCTGCCTGTGTTATCAGCATCTTATCTGCCATGCGGCAGCCAGAGAAATACTAGAGCAGCTGATCACAAGGTGTAAACACTCACATGGGGCTGAAACGAAGCAAATCTGGCTGCAATCACCAAGACTGCTGTTTCCTACGTTCCTCTGAGCCATGACAGCCCATGCAGGAGCGTTCTGGGGAGGAGCAGGAGGCTGCATCTGGGGACGCCCGAGGTTTTGGTAGAAAGAGTTACTTTAAAAGGGCACTCACAACTGAAAGGTTTTACCTAGATCTTCCTCAATCCCCAACTGCAGTTTCTTCCCCTCCATCTTCTCGATGTCCTCGTCGTTGAACTTGTACCACTCGCCCGTCTGTGGGTCCTTCACGTGGGCGATGTAGTGCCCAGAGTAGGCACTTACTCCACGGTGTATGAGCACAGCGCTCAGCTCGTACACGTACACACCGTCTGCAAGGCAAGCAACACTTACATGCAGCTCTGTAGCCAACAGCACTCATCCTTCCTGTCCTAAAACTTGAGTGCAAAGCCTGCACTCAAACTCATAGCTCTTCAGGACATTGCTAAGAGGGCTGTGGTTTAATAACAAGGATGTTGCTTGAAATGCGGGTTTCAAACTGCTCTTGACAGAATTTTCAATCAAAAAGAGGATTCAGAGGAATCACAGAATCCCAGAATGGTTTGTGTTAGAATGGATTTTAAAGCCCATCTTGCTCCACCTCTCTGCCATGGGCAGAGACATTTTCCACTATCCCAGGCTCCTCCAAGCCCTGTCCAACCTGGCCTTGAACACCTCCAGGGATGGGGCAGCCACAGCTTCTCTGGGCACTCTGTGTCAGGGCCTCCCCACCCTCACAGGGAGGAATTTCCTCCTAAACAGTATTACAGAGGAGATCTGCCAAGAGGCAATGGGCAAAGTTAACAGAAACTGCCCCAAACTCACTTTTTTGCTCCATGAAAGGCTCCATGTCCAGCAGCTCTGAGAAGCCGATGTAGGTATTCAGCTTCTTCTTGTGGCCAGTTTGTCTGTGCAGAGGCAAAGCTTTGGCTCAGGGCACAGTAACAACAGCTCACATCCCAAAATACCCCCCTTGAACACCCCCAGAGGCTCAGACACCCTGTCACCCCTCAAATTAAAGCAGGAAGAGCAGGGTAGGTGACTTCCCCAATAGCTTTCCACTCACCTGTCAAACACAAAGCGCATGAGCTGCAGGTTGAGGGTGCAGGGCAGGCTGAGCAGCCGGATCTTCCTTGTGGCATTTTGCTTGCTCTGACAAGTCTCACAAAAATAACGATTGTCTCCTTCTAATTTTTCCTCCTGAGAGTGGAGAGGCAGAGGGAAAGGTCTTGAGAACATGTCAGCACTGAAAAGTCAATTGAGCTACTCAACAGCTGGAGAATGAGAAGCACCAAAATTATTTTAACTATTTAAGTCTCTTCTCAGCTGCTTTCCAAATTTTTCTGAGTTAAAGACACACTAATGACTGCACTTTACATCATGGACAGAGCAGACTGCTCTCACTTTAAGGCAAATTTTAGACTGAATCAAGCCGCATTCCAAATTCTCAGGTCTCTTACTCTTGCTCCTCGGTTGACTGAGTTGATTTATACCAAAGAATGTAATTAAATCACCCCTTTCACGAGTTCACATGGACCCAGTTAATGTAAAGCCACATTTCAGCCTGGAACTACAACCCTCTGCTCAGCCACCCAAAATCACCCAGCAGGAATCACTCACTGTCTAAGCAGATCCAATTAGGCCAGAGGAAAATTCCAACGCCCCCTAAAAAAGGTCACAGGGCTGTTTTGTGTGAAGGAGGGGCAGACAAATGTCAAGTTCACCAATTCAGGAATTTAATCTGTGCACTCAAACCAGGTTTTTTTTCATTGCAGATCTTCCAGGCAGAGCAACTGGTTTGCTGAGTGCACCAGCAAGCAAGGAGCTCAGGGAAGGGGTTCAGGTTAGTTCTGTCCTAAATAGTTTGAGTGGAATCCACACCTTAGCGTGCCAGAGCTGAACTTCAGATCCAGGCAAATTTTCAAGCTGAATTGAGAACACTTGCAGCTGCTCCTGCAGCTATTCCCGGCACTCCCAGGCACTTCTGAGAGCACATTTTTCAGCAGGGAATGTCTCCTGTTGCTATGAAGATGAGCACTGACACAGAAAACATGGAAAGCAGCCGTTCTCCCAGTGCTATCTGTGACAAAGCAGGCAAAGACTTTTCCCTAACATTCCTGGCAAAGTATTTTAACTAAAAATGCAACTTTCAAGTGCTTTTTAAAGCCGTAACAGGAGCATGTGATATCATGAAACCATTCCCTGCTCCATGCCTCAATCCTCAATTTTGGGTCTGCTGAAAAAAACATTTTCACTTGGATGTGTCTCCCTGAGCCAAGTCTGTGGCTTTACTCCGACACTGACCTCAAAGGCTGTGAATTGGAGGAAGGAATTGAAATTCCTTGCTAAAAATAGCAAGCCTCTAACCCCAACGGGCTCATACCTTGAGGAATTCTGTTATACAGTCTGTCAACTGCTTGTGTCCTTGGATGTTTAACTCCAGCTCGTAAAATTTAGACACCAGTTTAGATTCTCTGCCACACTGGTTGCAGCTGGGATGGGAAAGAAGACAAAAATACATTTGAGGACAGGTCCGGGCTCATATGTCGGGGCTCCCAAGCCTTTAGTAAAATATTCCTTGAATAAAACCAGGAGAAAAAGTGAAGTCAGGGCTAAGGAGCTTCACATCTCCACACCATAAAACTCCAGCAGAAGGTTTAAGCAGCTTAACAGCACCTGTCACAACTTGCATGCACCATTTCCTATGATTTTAAGGTGAAATTCACAGCTCTGAGAACGCAGAAATGAAAAAAACAACATCCAGGATGCTGTTTTCTGTCTGCAGGACCTGCCACTCCATTAACTCACTTGCAGGTTTAGTTGGTAAATTCTCATTAAAGGAGTAAAAGCAGCTGGAGAACTGTCACAGCAACACTACACTCATAGGAACAGGAAAGGAAAACATAAATATTTCTCAGAAAGTGTTTCTGCTGCAGCTTAACTTCCTGCTCTGGTTGTTAGGAGGGATCTTCCCCTCCCAAATCCTTCTAAAAATTAAAATATTTGCAGAAAGAGTCTTCCCAAAATTATTACTTACACTGTGACATAAGCATACTCTCCACAGAACTGCTTTTGCACAATGTTCCGGACATCTGGATTTTTCTGCTTGGACAAAGTATCTTCCAGCAGGGACATGAACAACTTGGAAAACTCCTGGGCATCCTGAAACAGAAAACCAAGTTCATTAACAATCTACCACAGCATAATCCCAACCCTGTCACTAATTCACTGCTAATTACCCTGAGCCCTTCACACAGGCTGCACCGAGGCTCCATGCACAGCATGGAAAATAAAGACCAGGCAGGAGAACTAAGGAAAACAGCGGAATTTGGCTAAAAGGAGCATGAGGCCCTTGGTGTGGGAGCACAGCAGGAGCTGCCCTGGCTCCCCGCCAGCCCTGCTGGGGGCTTTGACTTCTGCCCCGCTCATCCCAGGATTCTGGAAGGGATAAAAACCCTCCTGTGGTACTTTCAAGCCCCTTGATCCTCGTTTTTGCAGCTGTCCCTGCACAGATCAGAGGTGAGAACACTTCAAAAATGAGAAGCTGCCCTATGGGTGATCCTGGCAATGCTTCAGAACTCCCCCACACCTAACTCAGGGCCCTTCTCTCCCATCCTGGTTCTCCTCTTCCAAAAACAAACAGGTTGCCTTTTGGTGCCCCTGATGAGCCTCCTCCCCCTCCTGACCCTCCCAAGGAAAAATCTGCCAGTGCTCCAGCTCTTCCTCCAAAACCTCCCATTACCTCTCCAAGTGGATTTCCAAGCCGTGCCCCTCTCCCAAGCTCTCTTCAGCCACAGCCCCATAGGGCCCTGCAGCGCTTGCCTCCCACATGCTCCCCTTGGATCCTGGCTGGCTCCTGGTGATCCACCTCACCCTTAGGAGGGTTCTTTCACCACCCATCGCTCCCCAGGAGGAGCAGCCCATGGAATACCTGCAGAAGGACCCTCACCGCAGCTCTACCTCCCAACNTTCCTCCTGATCTCCCTGTCTCCAGCCCACTGGCCCTGGGCTCTTCCATATCTCTGCAACATCATCCCATTGTTCCATGTCCTGATTCCATCACTCTCAGGGCTCCTCCTTGTCTCCCTGTTCTCACCCCATCACTCCACGTTCTCAGTCCCTCACTCCCTGGACTCCTCTTGATCTCCTTAGCCTCATTACATTGCTCCTTAGCCCCATCCCATCATTCCCTGGGTTCTTCTTATCTCCCTGTC